>VMDR010014422.1:0-23574 GCA_007922815.1 Macrotus californicus | reverse complement strand
AGCAACTTCACAGAAATAATTGATTTCATTTATTTTCACTAATGATTTTTATTTTTTACTAAAATTTGAGTTTTCCATTTTACTCACAGTGTTAATATACTCATAGATTTCAAGTAGCAATCAAGACACTATAGAGAACTTTTAGAATGTAAAGAGAATGTATAAAGGATAAAGTATTAACCCTGTCAGCCCACAGAGATTCTTAAGAGAGCTTTAATAAACAGAAGGTCAGTGTTTCCGTTTTATATCCCATCTAAAACTAACATTCCTGAGTGCTGAATCAGGGCATGAAACATACTAAACCCAGTTCTTTCCATTGTCAGGGTTTTTCTCAGGGAATTTTCTGGTAGACCTTGGCTTCCAAAGGAACAGAAATAAGTAAATTAGAAAACAAAGGTTGGTTTGGCATAGACTATCCATTAATTTAACTCATCTGACATTTGAAAAGGTATACGCACCAGGACCAAGCTGACCCCTAGAAAAGGGAACAAGTTTTACCAATGATAGCCCACCAGTACTAGAAATTAACTGACTTAGGGTGGCCAGCCTCAGAAATTTCCTCTGTCTTCTCTTGGGAGTAGGGAAGCAATGCAATGTCATTACAGTGTCATTAATTGTGGTTATAAACCATAACTGGGGCAGAACTTAGGATGGCATTTTTAGATGGGGAAACTGAGGCTAAATAGTAGATGTTAGTAACCTATCCTTTACTTCCATTGTTTCCACTAGGGGGAGCTACTCAGAACTTTCCACTTTTGAGTAAGCCTGTTCCTCTCTTTTGCCTGACTCTGGACACTGTGTAATTGTTTGGTGACATAAATGATACAGCTAAGTTCTAAAGGACCCTTGGAGGAAAACCACTGAGTCAACACGGTTATTATAGAAAATATATTACATAAAGAAAATTACAAAGAAAGGAAAACCATCTGTAATCATACCAGCAAGAGATAATTATTGTTTATATTTGGATGTACTGTATATCCAATCTTTTTTCTATGTAGATACACAGAAAAAAAATTATCTATATAACTGGGACCTACTGTTTTGTAGCATACTCTTTTACTTAATAATTGAGGAATGTTTCCCATATCTGTAAATATTCTGAGAATATGATTTTTAATTTTTATGTATTCAACAATGTATGCCCTAATTTATTTAACAGATCTCCTTTAACTTAATTCTGATTTCAGTTGGTTTTAGTTTTTCCTATTACAGACAACAGTATACTAAATACCTTTGTAAATCTTTGTGCACATCTCTGATTTTTTTAAGGATACATTTATAGAAGAGTAATTACAGAAACAAAATTTATACAAATTGTAAAGGTTTTAAAAATATATGTGTCAGATTACTCTCAAAAAAGTTTGTACCACTATAGACTCCCACCAGCCGCTCACATTTCCCAACCACTACACAAACTCATGGAGACATTTGGGAACATTCATAACCACAGACTCACCAACTTTTTCTCTTTTAGAATGTTTTGGGCTTTGGTCTAGAAAGAGCAGAAATACAATCTTCTCTACTGTTTCCTCAACTAGTGTTTCTACTCACTAGATAATAATATGTAACAGTAAACTTAAAAATTTAATTTAAATTTAATTTTGTTTATACAGTAAGTAAATGTGATTCCAAAGTACACAGGAAGCTGATATGTGAAATAAGAAAGTGGATTTTTAACCAACCTTTTTAAAAAAACCAACTATGGTTCCATTGCAAAGAATATGTAGGGTTTAATAACACTATCTTATATTTCATAGTTGGCATTTGTGATTATATAAAGTACATATGATAGAATGTTTTACTAACATGGAAGTTGGTGAATTAGATCTGTAACCAAATACAAGTCCGGCTGCCTGCATCTTTGAAAGCCTATACTCAAGAGACAGGTGCTGGTGTAAAGGAAAGTGGTTTATTCAGATGCCAGCCACCTGGAAGATGGGACATTTATGTCTCAAAGCCCATCTTAACATCTCTGGTCAAGCCAGTGATTTTTATAGGGAGTTGGTAGGAATTCGGGAGGAGGAATAATATCCCTAGGGTGAGCACCAACATGTTGTTTCTCTTGGGAGTAAGGGGAGGGGGCACTGAAAGGAGTTTCACAGCTTCTCCCCAAGCTCACTCACTCCCTTTGTTTGGGTGTCATCTCTCTATCTGCGTTAGCATTCCTCCCTTCCCCAGGCAGCTGTGGTTTGTGGCTGGCACCAGCATATCTTGCATTTGCAAGGAGCACCGAAGCACAGGGTTGACATGACTTTCATTACTAGCTGGGAGATACTAAGTTATGGTTACAACTTAACATCTTAGTGCAGGTAGAGGTTTTTAAGAGGAAGGAGGAGAGGGAAAGCAGAACAAAGAGATCCAGGAAAGGGCTTGTGGACGTGCAGGCAGTGTTCTTGCAGGTCTTGATGTGGATCTTTATGGTCAGCGTCCTTGAGTTGGTGAGACTCCAAGGTCACACTGTTTTTTAGGTTTACAAAGGAACTGAACCTGTTAATGCTCGTGAAGTACACTCAGAAAAGAAACTTTTAACATGTAGACTCGTGTTGAGAGAAAAATCAGGTTAGAGTAACAAGCTGGCTTTAATATTTACTAAGGTTAATATGGGCAGCTTTATATAAGTAGAGTGCATTCATTCCCTGTTACAGATCCAGATCCTTAAGTTTTATCCAATGGTTTGCTCTGCATTTTCTCAGTCCTTTCAGAGAAGCAAAATGGTTTTTCTGTCTGATTCTCCTACCACGTGAACAGAGTCATTCAGGGGTTCCTGTCCATTAGTAGGGTATCAAAATTGTTAAGATGAACTTGAAATAAAAATTCCTTTTAAGAAGGAATAAAAATAGGAAACGTGCTTCTCAAGATCACAATTCCTGTCTGGGATGCATTTTCTTATCTCTAACAGGAAGGATTGAGAAGAGATGAAGGCTAAGGATCATCCCTTCCAGCTCTAAAGGCCGAGGTTTCTGTGTTTCTTACAGACTTTCTGAACCTTCCAGAGCAAACCCCAGGCAAGCTCCGACTGCAGCCTCTGAGAGCGACACAAAGGCTTCTCGTACTTCTTGGGCTCAGCAGCTGTTTCACTTCAGCATCTCAGTGTCCGCTGGCCGTAGGACTGGGGCCTGCCGCTTTCAGTTCAACCTGGGTCACAGGCATCAAGGTCAGGGAGCATCGGACATTCTTATTGATGACATACACGTAAACATTAATTTAAAAATAAAGCTAGGAAATGTACCCATAAAAAAAAGTTCCCGTGACAAAATGATTTTTAAGGGAGGGTGGCGGGTAGATTTCTTATACAGAGACCATCAAAGATTCCTTAATCACAAACTACTTACATTCATGGATGTGAGACCAAACCTCCAAAGACAGAATTCAAAGAGGCCTTTTATCATTTCAAAAGATCCTTATTTCTGCCCTGGGGCAGCTAACAAAGTACTCTCTGGCGTTTTAAAAGAAGAAAGTCTGCTAGTAGATTAGACTTTAATGTTCTAAGAGATTCTTTGGCACAAAAATGACTTACAATGCCCCTAGTGGTAGAAGAAAAAGTAATATATGGGAGAGAAAGCTGTTTGAAAGTATTTAGAAATAAAAGTCTTCTAAAATAGACAACAGGAGAATGAATTAAAATTTCAGGTAATCTTTAAAGGTATTTAAAGGTTCTGTTGTCTTTCTTTACTTAAGACGGCATTATTGTCTAGATTTTAAAAATCCAAAGTAATTTATTCCATATCATTTTACCTGCATTAAATCATCATGTAATAAAAATGCTTGCTGAAGATTGCATCAGCAACACAAACGGGCAGCAGTGCGTGGCACACCGCACCACAATAGAAGCTGTGCTGGAACTGCACTGTCAAAAATAAATAGAGTTCACAATCTAAAAATCAACCTGGACTTCAACTTCTCTAAGGTAAAATTAGGTGTGTTTTAATTCCAGGTAATTGATTAGGTCTAATCACCAAGACAGAATGTTTCTGATTTGTCAGCAGCCAATGTTATAACTGGGGCACACCACTGAGAGGTAGCACTGGAATTGAAGCACAGACTGGCATGTTAATTCACCCACATTCTGCCTACTAGCCCCGTTCTCCTCCAGAACTACACCCCCGTGTATCTTTTGCAAGCAGAGCTCTCTTTGAAGCTATGAGCGTTTCATGTGTGGGAATGAAGGGAATCAAAGCTGCCTTATACAAAAGCATACAGTTAAGATTCCAGGGGATGCTGAAAAATACAAGTCAGTAGTCTCCCTGTGAGGCCCTCATCTGAGTCTGAGACCCTCACGTTCTGATTTTGTGTGCGTGTGTGTGTTTAAATGGTATTTAAATTAATGGCCTCCATCCTATAGCACCAGGATTTGTTTTCACACGTCGTTGCCTTGGATTTTTTTAAACCTACTTAGAAAAAAAAAAAAGAAAAAGGGATGCCAACTAGGAAAAGAAGGCAGGGGCGGAAAAAGAACAAATCATTATGCAGCTCTCAACCTACACAGGGAAACAGCAGGACAGACCCACAGATCCAGAACTGTCAAGCAATAAGGCTGTTTGTTTACAAGTCCCAGAAGCAGTTACGTAACTAGATAAATTCGGGAAATCAAGGGAGTGTTTTGAAGAGGAGGAAAGACTGACAGTTTTTGAATTAGTCAAGACACTTCATCTCTGACAGCGTCATATAGAATTTGTTTACTTATTTTTAGTTGTTTTATAAATTTAGTTTTTGAGTTTATTGTACCAAAAGTACCATGTTTCTCTGCAGATAATGACCCCTCATTCTATATCATTGATTTCATCATAATATTTTTATTCTACTACATTGTCATTTGAAATTACAATAATTTAAGCAAATATCCAATGGCAGAAGAGATTCAGGCCCCGACCAGCGTGGCTCAGTTGGTTGGGCATCCTCCTGCAAAGCAAAAGGTCTGGGGTTGGATTCCTGTTCAGGTCACATGCCTAAATTGGGGGCTGGGCAGGGGGGAGGGCGTCCTGGGTCCCCAGACCTGTGTGTAGGAGAGGCAACCAATCACGTTTCTCTCTCACGCCTTTCAATGTTTCTCTCCCTCTCTTTCTCTCTCCCATCCCCTCTCTCTAAAAATAAGTAAGTAAAATCTTTTAAAAAGAGAGAGAGAGATTCAAGGTGATCATTTGGAGTATTTAGTGACAAATTAATGGCAGAGTGGGAATTTTCAATTAATTAAAAAAGTAGATTTCATTTAAGTAATACTTAAGTTTTGTCTCTATATAAACTTCTATTAATATTTGGCTTAGACTACCCTATTTTCTCCAACTGGAAGCTGTGTAGGAACCAGCCCTCCTTTCTTCACTTACATGGCAATGTCAAAGAAACAGTTTCAACACTCCCCAAGGTTTCAGCCTTCTCCCGCGTTTCCCGCAGAGACTCCGTGGCGTCTGAGCAGTACTGCACATGAGTCTGAGTATTTCTTCCTGGCAGGAGCCATTCCTTCTTTGAGGTCTTTCTCCTCAGGTGTTTTCTCAATAATGGGTACCACCAACATATCATCATATCTACAATACCCTCCCGAGATGCATTATCTTATTCCTTTCATCATCTCTTGATGTGTATTTTTAAATTCCCGTCCTGGGAAGACAAGGGTGGCCACGATGACAGCAGCTGTGGAGTGGGTATGAATCACTGCGCCGGCTCCTCTCACAGCGTAAGCATTCATAAAAATAGGAGTACACGGCTTTTTTTTTTTTTTTTTTTTGAGATTCTTATTGGTCAAGGTCCACTCGTGTCCTGTTCATTGATGTCACAAACAAACAGGTCTCCAGGCTGAGTCCGTGGCTTTTGCACTCCTGAAGGAGCAATGTAGACTTCATTGCCATTCTTCAAGTTAATTCCTTTCTTCCTCCAGTCCCACTGACCCAGCCCAAAGGGTAAAACTGTTTGCAAAGCTCTGGGATCAGGTATCTCAGATGTTCTTTGTCCTGCTGGCTGCATTGCCTGGAGCAAGTCTCCCTCCCCAGCAGTACTTGACTGGTCAGTCCTAAGGGCATCTGAGCCTTCAATATTTGCAGGCTTTGCTCCCAGAAATCCTTCTTTATCATTGACTTCAGATACCTGAAAACACTTCCTCTCATAGCAATTTTTTTTCATGGAGCAATGATTATCCAACCTTAATTTAGTAAATCTGATAGCAATTAAAGTCAAGTTTGAAAGAGGGGGCTTGATCTTCACTGCTGTCATATACCATCTTCATGGATAAGAATTGTCATTAAAAATGTCCACACTACCCAAAGCAATCTCTAGATTCAATGCAATTCCTGTCAAGATTCCAATGGCGTTATTTCACAGAACTAGAACAAATATTCTAAAAATTTATGTGGAACCACAAAAGACACAGCAATCTTGAGAAAGAACAAAAGTTGGAGGAATCATCCTACCTGATATCAAACTATACTACAAGGCCATAGTAATCAAAACAGCATGGCACTGGCATGGAAACACTTTCTCACCATGGGAGTTGTTACAGTATGGGTATGCATTTATGAGGGATAGCTTTTTACCTGCTGGCCTAGAATTCTGGTCTGATTTAGCAGGAGAATGTACCATGTGTCCATGAATCAGTTCTAATGCCCCCACGACATCTATTTTATTGATTGCTTGTTTTCTTTTCTTTTTGTTTAAGTTTTAGGACCATATAATGTTTATAAAATGAAGAGCTTTAAAAATATTTCTATGTAAATAAATTCTGGGGGGCTCTGAGACAGCATAAAAATTTCACCTCTACAGAAAAAAAGTTAGAAAACCAAATGATTTAAATAGATCATTGTACTGGACAACAATACATTTCATAAATACCTTAATCTACTCTCAATGAAGCTCTTAAATTAGGACTTTTTAATGATATTTTAATACATGCATTTATATTTAATACTCCCTAAAATATGATTTTTTTCATGAAACCTTACAGCCAGATTTTAGTGCTATAATAGAATAATTAATCAACTTCATATAATAAGTTAAACTCAAATGACTGAGGTTTCGGTCAGTAAATTTAAGAGACTTTGTTTTCTTTCTCGTGTAGGTAACTTGTTCTTCAACACGGTCTGTCTAGTGTTATAGGGTACTCCTAGGGAAAATCCTAGGGGAATTGTTGGAGAAGGATTACGTTTTTCACCAGGCAGACAAAAACTGAATTCAGGCCCACAGAGGAATCTTCTCAGGGTGTTTTCTGCTAATGGTGTCAGAGCCCCAGGATCCAGAGGGAGCTGCACACCTGAGTTGTGCTTCCCGGAGGGCTGCTCAGTCACTGAGAATAGGGCTTAAGTCCATGTCGGTCTTTCAAGGTGTACGGGGAATAGCTATAATGTTTTCATTTGAGTCTTAACACAGAGAAGAATATTTGGTGGGCCATCTATGTCCTTGTGCCTGAATTAAGGCAGGGCTGAGACGATTTATCGTCTAGAGATAAGAGGAGCAAAACCAACCTCAGTGAAAGACCGACGCTCAGTGGTAAAGTTTCAGTAGATGTGTTCCCAGCCCAGGAACATCATGCAGCCTCCATAACTAGGAGTCCGATATTTACTGGTTTAGAACAGGGATGTCAGTTTGATAAGGGCTCTCCATTCCCTTAATTGTCAGTGAGTGTTAACAGGGGGAATGAGTCAGAATGAAGGGCCAAGATGGATATCAACGTAAGACTGATTGTTCTCAACTGCCATTCAAATTCTTAAGTGCTTCTGGACTTGAAGGCCACACTGTTTCAATAATAGGCCGTGAAGATGATTTATGCAATTTATGTGGATGTGAATTGTATGAACACAATTTTATCCATGTTCATATATTCATATGTTCAATGCAGGTTATTGATCACTATTTAAAGATAGTGTTCAGAGGTGCCTGTACTATTTTATTATCTTTTTCTTATCTTGCCTGCTATCCAAAGGCATATAAAATATATTATTATCATTTAACATAGTAATCACAATTATAATAATACTTTAACAATAAAACCTTAATTTAAATAATGAGCTTAACCTTTAAGTATATGAGCTAATATATACATTATTAGAGTTCATTATTACTTATATACATGTCTCTGAGATGTGAAATGGCATCTTGTCCTCTTACAAGATGAAGATAGGATGAATCTTAGACATTTCAAAACTTAAGCATACTTCATGTTTGTATGTATATTATACCTTAATACAAAGTACTTATTACAAAATATTACTTTGTAAAGTAATTACAAAGTACCTGTAATACAAAGTAATACAAAGTATTAGAGCCTTTAAAAGCCTCTGATAACATAATGTGCACTTTAATTTAGCCTAAGAAATGACTAAGACTGAGTGAACTAAGTCACTTCTCAAGAAAGGATATATGTAGTTTTTGTTTCTTAACCAAATTTTATGAAAATGTCTTTTTAAAGTGAATTTAAACTACTTATCCTTCAAAATAACTTTTAACTGATGATTTTGGGGTGCTCTTGAGCTCTCTGGGGACAGGACTCAAGTTTCATTAGAATATCTTACTTTAATATTTAAGTTCAGAGAGAGAACTTAAGAGAACTTTAATAGGAACGAAGAGAAGAAATGCCTGTCTGTACAGGGCAAAGCAGCTCTAGGTACAATTTCGTGAAGGTGGTTGTTGGAGGTGGTGGAAAGAGAATGGGGACTGTGCTCAGTGGTGTGAGTTTAAATCTCTGCTCTCTGACTTAAGCTCCCTGAGGCTCAGTTTTCTCATCTACAATCTGAGGATGTTGCTTTGCAGAGTAGTGCTCCATTCTGTCATTGCAGGCAGGGGACCGCAGACGAAGTGATTCCTCTTCGGTAGTGAGTAGTTGAAAACACCACCAAAGATGGCAGAATAAACTTTTAAAATGGTTTTATAAATCTTTTTTCTCCTTCGGCTTTTATCAACTATAAATGAAAAGCAATTCTATTTTCATAAAGTTGAGGAAATAATAAGCTTTTGTAACATGCTAATATTTTCACCTGAGGAAAATAATTGTTCCTAGGAAAGCCACAGTGTTCCTACACTTAATCCTACTGTTTGAAGTAGAATGATTTGTTGTATTTTTTTTTTTTTGCCTGAGTTGAACAACCAAGGACTATTTCAAAAACTATAAGCAATGATCAAGTGCCATATAAATTCTAAGTGATGAATTACCTGAGGGCCTTAATGTAGCACATTACAAATACTAATTAATTTTTACCAACACCCCTGCGGTGAGAGCGTTATTACCCCTCCTTCCTTCCCTTTACCAGGAGGGAGATGAGGGTTCCAGCAGACCAGGCAACTCACACTGGGGATATGTGGAAGACGTAGCCTCGCCAGAAAAGAAAGCTCCTGAGGTCAGAATTGGAGCCCGATTGTTTACTAGTGAAGAAATCATTCCTCACTTCCTCGTGTATAAAAACATTTCTGCTTCTCCTCAGATTCGTAGAGCGTGTGTGTAGCGGGCGTGGTTGTGTGTCCTACTGAGATTCTCAAAAACCTTAGCTGTTTGTTTCCAGGACCTGCAATTGCAAATGACTTTTGGTAACGCTAACACTTCAGTCTTGGAGACCTAAATTTGTTCAGTGAGCCTCAAATTGTTCCTCTAAATAGACTGAAAATGGAATTTGAGAAGAACCATGAAGACTGAAAGCAACAAGAAAAATAAAAGATCTTCCCCTTTTCAAATAAGTGATTTGCTTGTTTATTGTGGTTTTATTTTTCGATTTTTTTGTCTCAATAACTGAAATTTGTAAGGTAATCCTGAGATTATTTTGTAATCTCTTCCTCTGTCCCAACCATTTAGTGCACAGGGGGCTCTTACTAGCTAAAACACAGTACCCTTCTCAGTCAGACGTTAAGCAGTAACTAGTATAGAATGTTGTGTAATGGGCAACACAATGTATAAACAACTTTACTCTTTCAAACATTCAGCTAATTAGCACATTTACTCATTTAAGCAAGTAACTTGTGATTACAAAAATCCCAGGAATGAGCCAAAGATAGCTGTGATGACTTCAATTTAGTTAAATTTGGTAAATAAACACCTAGTGCTCGTTCTCCTTCAAAAGCTAAAAATTTGACAACTAGGGTCTGATTTATGATTTTTATAAAACAGAAAGAGATTGAATATGTCAAGAACCAGCATAACATACATTTGTCCAAATTTAATTTTCCAGAAAATCACTTATCCTAGCCAAGAATAAATGCTAGAGGCTGCTCGACTAGCAGTATAAGGTAGTATGAAAAATAGAACTCACCGTCACTGGGCAGTTTTTTTTCCACAATAAACTGCAATATTGGTGTATATAGCACCCATATAAGTCTCTTCTGTCATACTTTTGGAGTTGTAATATTTAAAGTAACAACTTGAAATTGTTGACTGTAATATAGAAAAATAGGATTGAATTTGGTCTTATGAACTAGGTTTCAGCTTCAAGGTATTGCAACGTATTTCTGAAAATGAGCCTTGCAAATGTTTTCCCCTAGAATATTTGTGGATATAGTAATTTCGGCAGTCATTCCCTAGGTTACAATATGCCAGTGGCTGAAAGATGAGAATAAAACCTGAAGTGTCAAGTTGCAACTAGAGGAAGACACCAAAAAAAAAAAACCAACCCACGTATTTAAAACCTCTTTTTAAAAACTCACTTTTTATGAGATGGGTACTTTGTTGAAAAGGTCCACAGATTTGGAAAACTGTCTTTATGGCTTTTTCTGATAGACTGTGTTCCTTCCTGTTTCTGGGTTAAAATAAAGAACTCCTGAAATTTTAATTTTGGTCTCTCAAACAAGACAAAACCCGTTGAACTGCTTTATATCGTCTCCTGAGCCAGGAATCAAGGCCAGCAGTCATGAAAAGTTAACCACATGTTGACTGTTTGGTTTTGTAGGTCAGTTCCTGCAATGAGGGGATGAGTTGTTTATGAATGTCGTTTCAGAAGAAGTGAAAGAGTCTTAATATTACTCTTAATCATATTATTTCCACTCTTTTTTTCCGGCAGAGAATTTGTAAACATCAGTAAAGCCCTTCCTGTGCAGAAATTACTGAGTTCAAGCACACGCTCAATGCCACTGCTGCTGTTGAAAACAACATACACAACAAAATTCAAGCCGTGCACATACATTTTAAGAGTCTTGGCAGATTGGTGTTCTCAAAACCATCACATTTTAGAAACCTTTCTAAATCATGAGTTACATGCAACCATCACATTTTAGAAAACTGTCTAAATCATGAGTTACATGAAAATTAGGAGAGATTGTTTAGCTGAGCTGCCCCTTTTCCCTCTGGGGCCTATTAAGCACTACGCAAACAACAGTGCCTCTTACTTTGGCTTATTTGGCATTGGTACATGCCTCTTAGGCGATTGGGGCCAGCCCTGTAGAACTGTCTCATCTTGAACAGTTTGTTATTTATATTCCAGGCACTTTTTTTTCATGCCTGTTTTTCACTTGATGATATCAGAATATCTGACACTGATCAAATCAACTGAAGGTAGACTAGGATGCAAGCATATCAGGAAAGGACATTAATGCAGCACTGAAAATATCTCACTCCGTGGCCCATGTCGTATGACACCTGGGCAGGGAAAAAACCTGTTCAGAAGTGCCTCTCACCTCCCTCAGAGTTGCAATGGCTCGCCAGGCCAAGGACTAAACAGAGAAGAAAGGAGCCCATTTCGAAAACCACGTCCTTCAGATGACATGTGCAGAAGCTGTGTGTTGGCATTTCATCACCCATGGTCTCACTCAGGTATCAACATCTCTCTGCACCCAGGGGAGAAGAGAGCCAAAAATCCAAAATGTGTTTACTTGAGCCTCATTCAATTCATGCTTGGGAAAATCTTAGGGGTGCAGAGAGTCTTGTGCATGTTCACACATAACACCCATTACCGCTAATAAGGGACAACCACGCATGTTGAAAAGAAAACATGCCCTTTGGAACTGAACTTAGACCTTGGGGATAAAAGATCTCCCCAGCTAACAGGTGATGGGAATTGTAGAGTCTCGAATTTGCTCCCTGCGGACCTGACATCATTGAATTTGAAAAAGCAGAGCCAGGTTCATCCAGGGGTAGCAGAGGAGAAAACTGTTTTGAAAAAAAGAAAAGTGATTATAACCCAGGCTTTTAAATTAAGTCACAGAAGTCCTTATCTAATTATATCATGAAAACAAGCTCCTGCTCCTCGTTCCTAGGGAAGAGAAGGCTGTGGTGGGTTTATTTTTGTTGACTACTTTCAATCAATCATGCTTAATTCATTTTTCTTAAAATAATAGAATTAAACCCATATACAAATTACACTACACATTTCAATAGGGAAACCAGTTTACCTTTAATTTTTAAGGATTCATGGTTAAGGAGAAACAGGTGGTAAAATAACCACGACCTACATAATCCCAGACTTTGAGTTATATCCTACCACTAACCTTTCTGACCTCAGATGTGGACAAGGGGCCAGCCAGTCATTGAAGGAACACAGTGTTCAGAAACCACTGTGGTGTAATCTGATGGGAGGGCCTGAGAAACAGGCAAATAGTGACCAAAAAAGATAGTTCTTGCCTTTAAATACACACACACACACACACACACACACACACTAAGAGTAAATATCTGTACAAAGCACATGGATAAATTCACATTCACTGTCTGGCCTTGATCTTTTTTCTTAACTTTGAAAAGCAGAGTGAACTAAGGGGTAAGGATGAGGAAAGGTCAAGGTCCTCAGTAAGCAGATCTCTGAAGAATCAGAGCCCTTACCTGTCTTCAGAATAGGACAGGGATTCACAAGACAAACTGAAAATATATAAACCTGAGCCTGTCTCTTGAACCTTTCCTAGTCTCTCTGTTTTCATCTATGAAGGGTATAGGAGCAATACTGCTACTTCACTGCCCTTCACTTACTTGAGGAAATCAAGTAAGACATAATATATAAAGTGCTTAGCACAGGTTTGGGCAAATAGCAAGAGCTCAATAAACAACAGTCTTTGTTATTGTTAATGATAGGCAGTGGCTAATATCCATTTAATGTCAAGTATCCTTCGCATGGAATGTTTCTAACTTTCCCCTCCGGCATTTATGGGTGACTCACCTGGCCACGCAGGGAGTGTCAAGTACAGCTCTACCCTATCTGTCACTTTCTTCTTGGGTTTGTTCCAAAGGCTTACCCAGCAAACAGCCCCTGCTGCAGCGTGCAGAGGGGGTGGGAACAGCGGGGGCGGGAAGCAAGGTGATGAATCACGCCAGGTCCAGTGAGGGCTGAGACCAGGAGCCAGTGCAGGCACCTCTTGGCTTTGACCCTGTGGGACTGAGGAGCTCTGTGTGTGCCAGGCCGGCCTCCCTGGCATCCCAAAGACAGCACACGAGCATTTTCTCTGAGTCCTGCGATTTTTGCTGATTCTAGGATTAGGAATGTGGGCAGCTAGTGTTGGAATGAAATATTATTTTAGAACAGAGGACAACACATTAGCTAGTTCAGACCACTCCATGATAGAAGAGGAGAGAAGCCCCCCTAAAAAAGGAAAAAGCCCCTAGAGGTGAAATCACAAATGCTGCATTACCATGGGAGGTAGATAATACGTGGTAACATGTCTGTCTCCTGCTCATGTCATTTGCGGTGATGGAAGACGTGACTACCCAAGAAAATTAAGGGTAAGTGGATGGAAAGAAAGGCCTGGTCTTGGACTCAAGGAACCTCAGATAAAGGGTACCATCACAGAGAAATGATAAGCTATTTTTATGTATCTGATTAAGATTTGATTTGGGAATGTAACAGTAAAGTGGAGATCTTGAGATGAATCTGAATATATGTGAACCAAACTATGTACATCTTAGATTGATACAGAAAGAACATTCCTTATTTTTTATTTATTTATTTTTATCCTCACCTGAAGACATTTTTTTCATTGCTTCTAGAGAGACAAGAAGAGAGAGAAATATTGATGCAAGAGAGGAGCATTGATTGCTTGCCTCCCATACGTGCCCAGACCTGGATTGGTGCCCAGACCAGGGATTGCACATGTCTGGACCCCGGGGGCACACGCATCTGCACCTGGACCAGGGGTGGAACCCACAGCTAGGTATGTGCCCTGACTGGGAATCAAACCCGCAACCCTTTGATTATGGGGTGATCCTCCAACCAACTGAGCCATACTGGCTAGGCCCAGAAAGAATTTTTTTTTTTAAATGTTTTGATACAAATTAAATAGAAAATTCGGTATCATATCTGAAGGGGAATAAAAAGGAAGTCTGGGGGCCTTGAGCTCTAAGCTCCGAGAACACATGCTGATAATAAGTGGTGAATTAATTTATCTCACTCTTCAGAGTCAGAAGTCAGACCCCTGTGCAGGTGCCGCGGGCGAACACAGGAAGCTTAAAGGCCGTCCACTCTCTCCTGTCACTAGTGCCACCTCGTGGCAGCCAGGAAGATGTGTAAGCGTCCTTTTAAAAATTGGTTTAAAACGTTACAGAAGCATACATCAGTAAAACTCATTGTTAAAACACTTAATACACTTAAGAATTCAGAGAAGATTTTTAAGGGTCTTTCACTTCCTCTCCCAATCCCAGTCCTCATCCTTATGTATAGTGACCTTCCTCTGCTGTGCATTTCCTCAAATCCCAATCTCTCTCTCTTTGTTCTCTCTTTCTGTCTCTGCCTCTACCTCTGTCTCTCTCAATCTCTCTCCATGCTCTTAGTTTTCAAAAACATACTACACATGATAGGGTGATATGCATATTTTATGCTCGACATATCTTTAAACCTATTCCCTGTCACAGCAGAAGCTATCACCAGTGGGCCCAGGCTCTACAACCTGCTCACAAGTTCAAATGTCAGGTCAGCTGTCAAAATCTGACTAGGATGCCTTCCCTTGGATGAGGTTCTTGCCTCAGACTAGCCATAGCCATTACCACTTCCCCTGCCTATCTGGTGTCTACCTTGTTCCCTGCCCTGAGCAATAGGCCCTCTACCTCTCCATCCTGTGGCCTAAGCTGTCGATGGGCCCTCTGGGTCCAGGTGTCCATCTCTCCTATCTTCTCACAGTCCGTTAACTCCACCTCCGAGAGCTGTCTTGCTTCCATGCAGACCCTCTGCCCCCATGGCCATTGTCTGGCTTTAGCATTGTCACGCCTCACCTTTGCAGACTGCTTCTCTACCCCTCTCCCTGCCTCCAAACTTCCGCCAGAGAGCTCACTCTATAATGCACAGATCGTTCTGCTATTTTATGCTGAAAAATCCCTCCAGCTCCCATTTTCTGTAGAGCTCAGCCCAAACTGCTCAGCAGGTATGTGAAGCTCCTCTCCATGTGGTCTATGGCTCTCCCCTCCCCCACATTCCCCACACTCCGGCAGCACAGAAGCCCTTCTTCCAGAGTGGACCGCATGTCCTCCTGTGCCAGCACACGGCAACAGCCTTCTCTGTGCCTGCGGTGTGCTTTGTCTTTTGTTCCCCTGATTAGATTGCACTCGTTTGTCAAGATGCAGCCCAAGTATCACCTATGAAGCTACTTCCAACTCCAGCAGGCTCCTCCTCTTGCCTTTCATGTATTTTATATCCCTTTCTATTCTAGCATTTATTAAATTTTATTGTAATTATTTGGCAATGAGCACTCTGAGTACTTATGGTAGCACCTTCCCCAATTCCTGCTCCACAGAGTAGCTGGCACATGAATGTGTTTTGAAAGAGTAAACGAAGAGAAGAATTGCAGTGAATAGACCTGAGGGCAGTGATTTCCAAACTTTACTCTGATAAGTATCATCTAAGGTGCCTATTCAGATGCAGATGCTTTGGATTTACTCTGTGTTCATCTAATTTGGCAGTTCTGAAAAGGTGGGGTGCAGAAATCTGCATTTTAACGAGCATCCCAGATCATGCTGATGGCCCGTGAGAAACCCTCCCCTAGAATGAAAAGAAATAATCTGAAAAAAAAAAAAAAAGCAAAGAACACATTTGTTCTTCGAGCTGGCACACACTGAAGAATGCGCTTATGCCCATAAAAGATCCGTGAAGTGGTTGTTCTTGGCACCCTTGAGAATAAATAGATGCCAGCCCACGTTTGAGAAGGCCACCGTGAAGTGGATGCTGTGAAGACTAAAGAAGCATCAAGCTCTACATACAAGGGCTGGATTGTTTCTTTTTCAGAACAATTGTCCTCAGCTCCCATATGTTTGTTTTTTAGAATAGTCATTATTTAGCCAGGCCCAAGCTGTTTTCATTAATATGTTGCATTTGTGTCAAGCTTCTCTTTGGATGTTCTCCAAGCATTTTAGCAACTTTAAGCCTGTCTTCCCTCGTTCCCCGAGGGAGGAACGAGCACAAGTTCACGCCAACTCAACTCGTTAGAGAGGCATTATTCAAGAACAGCTCTGGGGCACCAAATGCAAGCGGGAGGGGGAGGATGGGATCGTTCCCAGCCCCCCCTCCCCTCAGCGCTGTCTCATTTTCCCCACCCACCCTGCCAAATGCTCACTGGTGTCTTCAGCAGGTGGCTCCCACCCGGCCTTCAAATCTGCTCACACAATTTTCCTCCCGAGATAGATAAACTCTGAAAAGACGCAGAGGTTCTAGACAATGCAGGACTGCCAAGGGTCACATTGGCAAAGTGAAGACTGTACAACTAACCTACCAGATCTTGCAGAGACAGTGGAAAGCATGGGTTGGGCTTTGGTTCAGAAGGCAGAACCTTTAGGCAGCAGATGTCCATCAGGTGCAAAGCACCAGTTCTCCCAAAGGTCCAGGGGCTCCAACCTTTGCCACATGGATCTGCCTGGACCTGCCCTGACTCCTTCTTCCTGTTACTTTCCTTCTGGCGAAGCCTGTCTCAGCTCTACAGACTCTGATTTCCTCAGAACTAAAGAGGTTAACCCAGTTGAATTAACCCAGTTTCTGATTTAAGTACTTCTGTGACTCCACACTTTCTAGGTTCTTCCTCCTCAATCATGGCCCCCTGAGCATGCCCCCCTTCAGCTTCGTGACTGTAGATTGAACAAAGACATCACTTCAGGGCCAGAGCAAGACACACATGTACAAAGCAGGTCACAGGAGGAAGGCAGTGAGCCCTTCTCTGATGGTTTACGAGGAACATTTGGCTCTTGTCAGTTTCCCAGAGGGTGGGTCTATGCGAAGGTAAGAGGAGAGGACCACACTGGCAGCCGCCCTGGGGACGTCTGTTCAGTGGTACACTCCCCTGAAATTATTCCCTGATGTTTTGTGCAGATGGGCAGGCCCTGGCAGCTTGATTTCCTGACTCAGGGGCCACTTTGCATTCATGCCTTCAGGTCTTTTAAAAAATAAACATACAGTAAAAAAAAACAAAACAAAACCCTGTGTGTGTATGTGTGTGGTGTGTACAGTTCTACGAATTTTAACGCATGTAAAGATTCACGTTACCACCATCGTGATCAGGACACGGCACAGCTCTGTCATCCCAGGAACTCCCTCACACTGCCTCTTTGAGTGTATCTAAGCTCTATTTTAAAGCTTTACCCTCATAAAAATCGGGAGGAAAGGTTAACCCCTGTAGAAAAGTTAAGAAAGATGGTCTGTGTTCAGTATTTGAAGGAACTTGTCATTTAGGCTGGATTGCAGCTACAGGGTAAGAATACACTCCCACGCTCTCAAGTCTTCAGTGGGCCCCCGGTTGTCTTCCCAGGCAAGTTGGCTGAGCTAGTCCTGCCTACCCAGGCCAGCAAGAGTTACCTAGCTCGGGAAAAACGTCCTTGTCCTGGATGGGAACCTGCTGACTTAAACTTACACTCACGATACCCATTCATCTGAGTTTAGCTAATACAAATTTGAAATCATTAGGCTGTAACCATGGAACTTCTGAAAATAACCCTGTGTGGTCATATTCATTAAATCTCAATATGTAATCGTCTAAATTTGGGGAAATAAACATTAAGTGCATGCATATGTATCTACTCCACGACAAAATACGAGCCTAAACAATGAACTGTAAAAAGATCCAGATTCCAGTTGGATTTTGAGTTGGAAAAAATTAGTATTTTAGAATATATATATATTCTATTATATAGAATGCTAGTATATTATATATATATATATATATATATATATATATCAGAGAAAGTGACTGATAAAGGCAAAGGAAAAACCAGATGTTTCAGCTTTGAGAAAATCACAGTGCTCTTATGTTTAATGGATTTGTTGAACCTTTCTGAGCATTCAAAAATATTCTCATCAAATAATGTTGACATTTCAAATTCTGCTTCAAACAATGCGGGAGGTTGCCACCAGCACAGGCCACCTCAGGGACCACGAGGAATGGTCCTCTCAGAGTGGGGGAAACATCAGCATTGGGGCTGTCAGAGATCAGTGTTCGCAGAATTCTAGAGGAGGGTAAGTGTGTTGAAGACATTTGGGTTTTTATTTTGCCTTTTCCACTCACACGAACTATGTGACCTTGGGTAGATAGCCTAACCTCTTTGAGCTTAATACACTCATTTGAACCGTGGGAATCACATGTAATTTATAAGGAGATTTGGAGGGCTTCATGCCACAGTGTGTACACCACGTCTGCCATACAATAGACACTCAGTGAATGGGACTTTTGCCTCTCTGTTCCCCATTCAATCAATCCATCCCTCTGCTTCTAAGCCGAGCACTGCTCACGCTAGTTCAGTCAGAGTTTATGCTACTTTTAAGAGCACCAGAGAAAAAAAGATGGTTCAATCTGTCTCCTCATTCATCCAATGACTTTAAATTTTCCCTGATAGGTAATAATGCCTTGGAAAAAGCTTGACACACTTTTTTCCTTTTGCGGTAGTTCCACTTGAGGGTCCTCAGCAGGAAAGGAGAGGAGTCGGTCAGGGCTCCCCAGACGTTGTAGATGAGGAAAATCTAAGTTACGCTGTGACACTGAACAAGCCCATGAACAAGCCCAGGTCTTAGCAGTGGTGTTTTAAATAGTTTCTCATTCCTCCAAGGAAAAATAAAAAAAAAGATGGATTGATCTGGCACAGAAGGATGGATAGACGGACAGGTGAGTGACAAAGCGAATCAGCCAAATGCTGCTTGTGAAACCCTGGTGGTGAGCATGGGAATGTTCTCTGTGCAGGTCTTTCAACGTCTCTGTGGATGTCAACATTTTTCCCAACCAAATGCTCTGCAAACTTATGCCACAGGTCTGACAAAGGTCGGCCAGGGCTCCGCTCCGTATCCTCTCACTGCGGGACCCACCGTGATGGACCACTTTGCAAGTGGCTGGGTGTCGGTGAAAGGAAAGCGAGCTCTGCTGGGTGTTGCACAGACAGTTGGATATTTCGGCCTGGAGGGACATGCGTCACTTCTGCTCACAACTCGTTGGCCAGGAAACTTACCCCAGGCTGTGGAAGTGCAATCCCACCAAGCGCACAGAAAGGGGAGGACCAGAAACACTGCTGGGCAACACAAATAATTACGCTGACAGACCTAAACTACTTAAACAAATGACACACCTCAGGACCGTCATCATTAACGAACGTGAAAAGGCATCATCACTTAAAGCAATGTCAGTAAGAGGATTCGGAACCTTTTTCTTTCTCATCCACTGGCCTTCTTTGGTCTCCTTTAAATGGAGCAGGACTAACCCGCTAATATATTCCAAACTCTCGATGGCTGGTTTTTCAGTCAGCCAGTTAGTCAGCCAGCCAGCCAGCCAGCCAGCCAGCTCTTTCTAGAATCTCATTACCTTTTTATTGAGTCAGCTCATTTTCACAATCAGTAAGAATTCGTGGATGTCGTCCAGACAACTTAAGAAAAGCAGAAGTTAGATGGAGGCTGATGACGCTTTTCAGAAATGGGGCAATAAAATAAAATATTTGAGTAAACAGTATTTCACAATTATTCTTGAACTGACATGTTTAGAGGAGTCAGGAAAGCCTCCATAGCTGAGGTGACATTTAAGCTGCCGCTTGGAAGCATTTGCTAAGTAGAAAACGGAGCAGGGCCTTCCAAGCAGAGGGAACACTCTGTGCATGGACAGGAAAGCGCTCTGGCTCGCTCTGTCTGAAGGAGAGCCACATTTGCACCGCGGCCAGAGTCTAGAGTGCCTGTCGGGATTACTCTTAAAGCACTAGGGTAGAACTAAAAATATTGTTGTCACTTTCATTGGTTAGTACATGGGCGATGGGGTACTATATTTATTAAGGAAAATTTAATTAATCTTATCTAGTGCTGTAACAGTAGTTAGTATGACCTCAGAGAGAAAAAGTTCATCTTCAAGGAACTTGCTGTGTAGGGCACAATAGGTTTCCATACTGAATACTGAGTTTCTAGAAATGGAATACTTCTATTCATTGACAATAATTAGTTGTGTATGTGTTCTTAATATACCCACAGTAATCTTCTTCGGGAAAAACCACTCACCTACTCAGCCACAAACAAATTAAAGCGCAACTACCAGGTTAAGGAAGTAAGTGCTGCAGGAAGGTGGGCACACAGTGACGTCACTTCCAATGAAATGACTTCAGGAGGAAGGTGATGGGAGAAGAGGAAGAAGGTGCTTCTCGTGTGGTGTGATTTATCGTTGTCTCATAAAGGAGAAAGCTGAAAATCAAATAAAGTGGTTTGTAAGACTGGCTGTTTAAACTTGAGCCTTATTCTTGAACTTCTGAGACACTTCGCTCCTCTGTGAAATGAGGCTGTGACATGTGCTGCGCACCTCACAGAGTTGTCAGGGGGATTAGAAGCAATGACACGGAGGACTTTTGACATCGTTCTTGGCCTCTCCCAGATTTTAAGTTCTCTGACTCTGTCCTGATGTTTGCAGGTTATTCAAAACCGGGTCTTCATAAAAGAGACTTAACAAAGCCTGATTGTGAACACCTATCTTAGCATATCTTAAAACATACCATTTCAAACTACTTTTAAATGATTAAAAATGTTATCTGTGTAGGCAGTCTTTTCTTTTTAGTATTAAACAAGAGCACAAACTGTGGCCATTATTTTGAGTCCATGCATGGATTATCCTAGGAAAATAAACTTTATTCCTTTAATTGCCTTCAGTTTTTCTTTTGGAGTTTTTAATAATTTTATTTGAAAATGTAATTTGACCTCTCTTTAAAAAATATACTGGATAATATTATGTGCAGACACTATTTTAAAGGTTTTTCATATATTCATTTATTTAATTCCCACAACTATTCTACAAGGTAAATATTATTATTTTCTCCATTTCCAAATGAAAAATTGAAGCACAGAGATATTAAGTGATTTGTCTAAGGTCACCCAGCTAGTAAGAGGCTGAGACAGGACTTGAACCGAGAGATCTTGGCTCCAGAATCTGAACTCCCAAACACTGAGTCATGACGTTACACTTCTGAAGATAATGGATCACCTTCCTAAATGAAGCAGGGCCATGATTACATATATCAATTTTCATCTGGCATCCACAGAAACTGCTGTGATGTACTACAGAATTGTGTCTCTAGCATCCCTATTGTAGTTTTTTTAAAAAGATTTTATTTATTTATTTTAGAGAGGGAAAGGGAGAGAGAAAGAGAGGGAGAGAAACATCAATGTGTGGTTGCCTCTCACATGCCCCCTACTGGGGATCTGGTCTGCAACCCAGGCATGTGCCCGGACTGGGAATTGAACCCACGACACTTTGCTTCACAGGCGGGCAGTCAATCCACTGAGCCACACTCGCCAGGGCTCTATTATACTTTTTGACTTACTTTATCTGCTTTTTACATTTTTCTTTGTCTTCTGCAAAAAACAAATTATTTTCAGTATACCTACCTCTACAAATTGCCTTCTTTCTTCTAGTGATTCTGTTTCCAATTTCCTGAAAGCAAGAAACCAGATCACCCTACATGTTAGAACTGTCTTGAAAATAGGAGTCATGAGGGTTTGAGAGAAGACTCCAGCTTTTAATGAATGAACTTTGTAACACCTGCGACAGGGATCTTTCTTTTTTGGCATGTTTTCTGTTCTCGGCTGTGATCCAGATAGTTCAGATGGCTGGATAAATGACTTCTCGATAATCATGGAGTCACAAAATATAAATTCAAGGCATTTCCACCCTTCCACCTGTTCAAAAGTGGTTTAGTCATCAACATAATTAGGATGGCCTTGTTCCTCAAGTTTCTGGGTAGCCATCTGATGCTTCGAAGTAGGGAGACGTGGCTACAACTTGTATAAAAATAACCCTTCCAGATGGCTGAGGGGCAAAGTTACAACTCAGCAGCTTGATATAGCTGAGCACTCAAGTTTTGGAGTAGGAGGAGAGCTACACGAGAAGGAGCCAGAGACACTGGGCTGGAGTCCAGTCATAAGTGGAACAGTGTATGCCAGGAGAGATCACTGAACGTGGCAGATTAGCTGTTAAGATTCCCTGTTTACTTCGTCTCTGTCACCTCCCCACCTCCCTTGACTCAGCCTTACCCCTCAGCCCCAAGGGAAGACACACACACACACTTTTTTTTGAAGCAGTGTAAAATAGAGGTAAAAACTAGATCTTAGAGGGCTTTAGAATTCCCCTAGCCTACCTCCTTGTTTTGGAGACAAGCAAACTGGGACATAGACAGGTGAAATGAGCACCTGAGCTCCCTCAGACTCAGGGGTGCGGCCTCCTGCCCAGGTTCCCTCTTCGGCTCCTGGTTGGGGCAGTGTGTGCATGTACACGGGCCGCCTTCCCCAGCTCTGCCTCGCGGCATTCCAAAACCGAAAACCAAAGCTTCTTACTTCCATACATTAAAATACCTAGTTTTCATCTTTCCCTACCTTCTAATACGGCTTTTCTATTGGATGTGCGGCAAGAAAACTTAAGCTGCTGTTTGTACTAAATACGTTGTTTTAAATACCTTGGTGTCTGCTTAAATCATTGAGTGCTGTTTTTAAAATAACTGTAATTAAGAACGGGTTCATGCTTACATTTATCAGCAGTTGTAATAGACACTGTTTTTTTCTAAAACCAAGCAAATTGAGAAGTTTACACGGCTCCCCAAACCTCGCTCCTGACTAGCCCAAACCCAAGGCAGTGCTGGGCCCTGCCGGCGGTGCAGCCTCATTGCAGGCAGGCAAACAAAGGTGGAAAGGGTGTTGATGCTAGCCTTCCAAGTTCAGTTCTGCAGTAAACGGACTCTTTGTGTTACTCCTATTAACCTTGCACACTCTTACATGAAGTGTTTATTTACAGGTAGCAAAAAATAAATCCCCAACTAACTTTTCCCAACACAATAGGATGTTTGTTACTTTTCACGGGGACATGTCTTTCCTTCTTAAGAATTCATCCTCGAGCTTCATGGAGGATGGGCTTTGTACCAGGTACCTTGCAGTGCCCCGGTAGCAGGCAAGGAGATGTCCACCCTGGTGTACACATACTATTATAGCACCACGTCTTCAATCTGCTCAGCTACGTAGCCTGCTGATGAGGAAGTGGTCATCACGGAAGAATGGACAGGGACAAGCATTTTCTGATCGCCCACCAAGTGCCTAAGCCCATTCCAGCCCGGTGAGAGTAGGCTGGAGCACTCCTGGTGATTGTCAGCGTTGGTCTATGAGTAAGGATGCTGACTCTAGTCCAGGTCTGTCCCCTGCTCCTGCAGTGCTGATGGGGACCTCAGAGGAGCAGAGGGCCACCTGCTGAATAGATATGGCCCAAATTAAGAAGGCAAGTCAG
>VMDR010014421.1:0-23563 GCA_007922815.1 Macrotus californicus | reverse complement strand
TTTCCCAGTGGAATATTTCTGTTTATCTGCTAGGCAATCATAGTATGAGCAACTGTGTAAGTGCTGTTTTTGTCTTTCTGCTCCACTCACTCATACAGTAATGTTAGTGAGCTCCACATCTCGAGAAAGCCATACCTTTTCATGATTTCAAAGAAATCATCCTGAAAAAGATGTATGTTTTCCTAACCCAAGCCTCCTCAGTCAAGTGACTATCAATAGGACTTGTGCTACATTGAGCTTGTCACCTACTGAAAAATCTCAACTTAGTGATTTCTTTTACAACTGAAACATGATAATAAGGGAAATTGTTTCCAAGGAAAGATAAGGGTCCAAAGTAACTTTCATGGAATCTGCAACACATGTAAATGTGTCTATTCATTTGCTAAACATATCTTTTGCAAACCATGAGCTGTTCAAGCAGTATAGCAGGTACATGTTCCACAAACACAAAAATGAAATGCCTTACATATCTTCAAGTTCCTGATGTATGTGACGTGTTAAATGCTGTGTGGCCAGGGTCATCCAAGACACGGTTTCTCAACATAGCGGCACAAAAGTATATTCCACGTGGCCACCTGGCTTTAAAATAGTACTGATGATTTTTGTGCCCCAACTTGAGAAGATAGGATTTAATTGCTCTGAACTGGGACCTACGTATCCTGAGATCCAATACCTTTTAAAAATAATAGACTCTCTTTTGGGGAGCAGTTTGAGGTTTATAGAAAAATGGAGTAGAAAGCACAGAGAGTTCCAACAGACTCCTCATCACACCATCCACTTAGATTTTTTAGGGGTGGGTGACCAGAATTAAGCTTGAGCTTCTTCATTTGAAACTGAATGTTTCAAAAAGCTTCTTTCGTATGAAATGTAAATATACAGAAAAAGTGATGGTTTTTCAATACCATTATCACATCCTTATGTGTGAAACATCTTGGAAGGGTTAATAAAAGTCTAGAATTCTATTTTCTCCTTCCACTGCATATAGGGAAAAGTATATCAAGATACCAGAAGTGCTTAGAATTTAGAACATATAAATAAAGGTGTTGATTTTGTTGCTCTTTACTTTTCTAATTTTAAGAATCCTTATGGTATTGAAAATACTGGTGGAAATTGGTACTTGTTAAAGAAGGGCACTTAATGTTAAAATAGCCAGTAGCTGGGACTTAGTAGGGAAGAAATCCTGTTTAATGTTCTATTTTAAACTATTTAACCAGGTTCTCTATTTTAGAAAAAAATATGTTTCACTTTAGATTCTGTAGCCATGATAAGATCAAATGGTATCCCTTGCATATGAATTTTATAGTCAAGGATAAAGATGTAAAGAGCAGAGATAACAAAAATAATAATTGACATTATCCCTGTTGATTTTATGGTAAACAATCCATATATTTTTAGTATGCACTGTGCCAATATCTTGACATAGACTGAATTTAGGAGTCCACTTAGTTGAGTATTAGTTCCCCAAGGCTGCTGTAACAAATTACCACCAACTGGATGACTTAAAACTCAGGTACTTTATTCTCGCTCAGTTCTGGAGGCTGGAAGTCTGAAATCAAGTTACCATCAAGGTCATGCTCTCTCTGAAGGCTCCAGGGGAGAATCTGTTCCTTGCCTTTCTCTTAGCTTCTGGGGTTAGTCAGCAGTTGTTGGTTTACAGAAGCATCCCAGCATCACTCCAGTCTCTGCCTCCTTTCCTCCCTGGCATTCACTCTCTGTGTAGACGTCTGCCTCTGTGTCTCTTCTGCTTGTTTTATTAAGGGCACCAGTTATATTAGATTAAAGGGCCTTCCTATTCCAGTAGGACCTCATCTTAACTAATGACATCTTTAGGACCCCATTTCCAAATAAGATCACATCCTGAGGTTCCAGGGAGGACATAGATTTTGGGTATACTATTCAAACTAGGACAATGTCTTTAGATAAATTTTGTACAGTTTTATATATTATTTTAGAGAGAGTGCATCCCTCTCCCCCAGTTCATATGCTGAAGGCTTAACCCACAATGTGACAGTGTTTTGAGGAGAGGCATTGGGGCATTAATAGAGTTGGATGGGCCATGAGAGTGGGGCAACATGCATGCAAGGAAGAAGGCCATGTGGGCATTCAGTGAGAAGGTATGCATCCTTCTTGGGAGGAAGGGCAGAGAACCTTCACCACAACTGGCCTTGAAGTCTAATCTCAGACTTTCCTCCTCCAGAACTGGGATAAAATAAATTTATACTATTTAAGTCACCCAGTCTATGGTGTTTTTTTTTTTATGGCTGCCTGAACCAAGGTATATATTATCCTTATTTTATAAATAAGAAAACCATCCTACCTACCTTTGTGATTGTTGGGGACTGCATGAAATCTTTGTTAAACTAAATCTGTAAAAATATTGGATTGTTCTGTAACTAACTCTAGGATGTGTTCTAGGCATTTACAGATAAGGAAGAATGGAACCCTGCACTTGAAGTTGGTGAAGCTAGTGTTCATAATATCCTCAACCTCAATTTTCCCATATTAAAAAGACACAGAATTGTTCCAGAAAGAAGTAGTGAGCATTAAGAAGACAATATATTACAAAATACCTGTCACATACTTAGTGCTTCATTGATGCTAATTTCCTTTGCTTCTTAAATATTAATATTAACCTAAATATTAATGTAATTTTTGCTTTATATGTAGTTTTTAATTTTTTTCCATTTTATATCCAGGTATACATCAACATGTAGCATGTTTATGATTTTAGTCTTGAATTTCAAAATACATTGCCCAGTCTGATGGTATTTAATTGTATCCCATGGCCTACAGGTTTAAGTTCAAAGTGTTTATATTGGCATTTATGGTACATTATAATCTAACCCTTAGGTAAATTTTACACCTAATTTACTAAATTTTTTTCTGTCTGGAAAACCTAAGATTCTTATTAGTTCTCAACACTTCCTATACATCTTTTTTTTTCTTAGTGTTGCTTTTACTTTTCTTTGTTTTTAAATTACTTTATTGTTGTTCATTTACAGTTGTCTGCACTTTCCACCCACCACTCCCCCCTCCACCCCAGCCAATCCATCTTTATAATACATGAATTCTCTGATGCCCTGTCCTCCATCTGAAATGCTTCCTCTTGGTAGAATGTATAACATGCATTGTATGATCATATTTAACACTGAGCAAGGCAACTATTGTTTCTTTATCGGGCGTTGGGAAACTCAGATAATTAAATGAGAACTTATATTACAATGCCAGGAGAGGGGAAGCAGGGCATCCTGGGAGTCAAAGTAGGGCATCTGATCAAAGCTTTGTGGAGAGGCTATTTGATTTCTGATCTCATGGAGAATGCAATGGGAAACAGATGGAAAAGCAACAATGATCTTTGGAAAGGGTGCAATAGGCATGAAATCCTGTACATGAAGAGACTTGACTCTTTTTTTTAATTGAAAGAAATTGATTCTGAGTAGAACGTAGAGATTGGGGGGAAAAGTGGACTATTCATAAGTGATAAGTGGGTGTCACATGCTGTTGAGTTGGCTCCTACTTCTGTGACCCTATGAACGAGTGATGTCTACAGTCTCCTGGTGTCAACAGCCCTGCCCAGCTCATGCCTGTGGCTTCTTTTGTGAGTCACTCCATCTCACATTTGCTCTTCCTCTCTTCCTGCTGCCTTCTATTTTTCCCAGTATTAATATCTTTCCCAAAGAACCCCACTTTCTCATAAAATGCTCAAAGTAAGGCGGCTTTAGTTTTGTCATTTTTGCCTCCCGAGATAGTTCAGGCCTAATTTGCTTTAGGATCCACTTGTTTCTCTTTCTGATGGTCCAGGGAATCCATAGAGCTCTCCTCCAAGACCATATACCCAATGAATCATTTTTTTTTCCTATCGGCTCTTTTCACCACCCAACTTTCACATCTGTACATAGTGATTGGGGGCACAAGTGTCTGGGTGGTCTTAGCCTTGGTCTCCATTGACACCTTTGTTCTTGGTGATCTTTCCTAATTCTTCTATTGCTGCCCTTCTGAGTCTCAGCCTTCTCTTGATTTCTTAGGTGCTTTCTTCATTTGAATTGATGACCGAAGCAAAGTAATCAAAATGTTTGACAATGTTGATGCCTTATTATCTATGTTCAAGTTGTGTATTTCTTCTGCAGTCGTGAGTTTTGTCCTCTTGACTTTTAAATGCAGTCCTGCTTCTTCTGCTTTGGCACTTTATTTTTTCACTTCCATCAGAAGTCCTTTCAAAGCTTTGCTGGGCTCTGCCAGTAAGATGGTGTCATCTGCATACCTTAAGTTATTGATATTTTTCTATGTTTCCACTTCTTCCTCTGAGCTTAACTCAGCTTTTAAATATATAAAATGTTCTGTGTTTACATTAAATAAATAGGGAGATAGAATACACCCTTGTCTGGCACCTTTGCCTATAGGAAATGATTCTGTCTCTCCAGAGTCTGTCCTTACAGTGGCTTTCTGTCCACAAGACAGGTTACAAATCCAGGAAATCAAGTGCAGAGGGACACTCATTTTTTTTTTTCAGAGCAACCTAGAGCTTTTTGTATTCCACACAATCAAAGGCTTTACTATCGTCTACAAAACATAGATGGACCTCCTTCTGAAATTCTTTGGAGCACTCCAGTATCCAAAAATTATTGCAGTTGGTGCTTGAGTGTGTCTTCCTTTTCTGAATCCAACTTGAACCTCCAGGGTTTCTTGCTCCATAGAAAGGGGAAAGGTAGAGGGAATAAGAAGTATAATATCAGAATAGACAGGGGGAGGTTAAGAATAATATAGAAAATGGAGAAGCCAAAGAACTTTTATGTATGACCCACGGACATGAACTAAGTGGGGTAATGCTGGTGGGAGGGGGATGTAGGGTGAAGGGGAATAAAGGGGAGAAAAAAACGGGACAACTGTAATAGCATAATCAATTAAATGTACTTAAAAAGAAAGAAAAGTAAAGGAGGCTTTGTTGCATAATCTTGAACGTTACCTCACTTGCATGGGAAATCAGGGCAATGGTCCTATAGTTGTTACTGCCCTCCTTGGCACCTGCCTTCTTGAAAATTGGGACGTACATAGGGTGTGCCCGACGTGTAGTCCATTGTTCTGTTTTCCACATTTGTTGACATATTCTTGTGAGGGTTTCGATAGATTCCATCTCTGTGGCTTGAAATAATCCTGTCAGTATCCCATTTACCCCTGGTGATTTATTTCTTCCCAGTGTGTTCAGGGAAGATATTGTTTCACTTTCTAGAATTGATGGGTCTTCCTCATAGGGCTCTTCCTCAAGGTTTTCTGTCGCCCCCTGGTCTCTTCTGGGTAGATTCTCAGTACACTGTTTCCACTTTCCCTTCATTTTTTCCTTGGCTGGATGGTGTGCTTTCTTGATGATCATTTGGCATTTCTAGTCTATGTTTGAATTTCCCTTTTATTCCTTGACTCTTCTGGTAGAGAGCTCTCATTTTTTTGTTATTCTTCCCTTCTATCTCTTTACATTGACTGATGTAATAGTTCTTTTATGCATGATAGTCATTGAAAAACTGCATCTGGGATCCTCATCCTACTTTTGCCTCTCTCTTTGTCTTTAACGATTTGTAGTGTGTCTTCTGTTATCCATCATGGCTTTTCTTTCCTTTCCCACATTATCTTAAAAGCAAACAAACCACTAAATGGTAAAAAGCATGAGGAGTCAAATTAAAGTTTACTACACTGTATTCTAGATTACTGAGAAGCTATGTTTTTCTCTAATTAGTGTATAACTTAGCCAGCATCTTCCCTATTGAGGCTATAACCATATTTTAGTCTTTTCTTCAATATTCTGCTCTCTGTAACATGCTGACTTCTACATTACTTACTATGTGCTGTTATAGTATTCATGAATGCCACAGATATTTTTTTAAAAAAACACACACAATCAACTTTATTTCTTTTCAGTCCATCAGTTGGTGATCGTTCTCCAAAGACTTAGGTTAGAAAACCCCCAAATGAGCACATTCTCTGCAATAAGTAAGAATGCTCTTTTAAAAATTGGATGAATGGACAAATCAAATGAGGTAAATATATTTGTCTGCCTTCTCGTTGAAGAAAGGCAGGTAAAGAGCCGAAACTCTCAAACACTGCAAGCAGCTTACCTGAGCCTCCCCTGTTCACCTTTCACTTAAAATTCCTATTTGATAAATGAAAACACATTATCTGGTTTGCAACCAATAGAAATCAATAAATCTCCGTGATATGGAGACCAGTGAGTCAACACTGTGGAAATGGTGTTTGCATAAGTAGGTTAATATCTAAATAGGGCCTCAGTAGTTTTTCAAATGGGAGGATAAGCCTAAACAAACACAAAATAGATAAAATATAATAAAAGATAATTTCACTTTCCTCAGAGAAAAGAAAAAGTGCTAAACCAAATTAAAAAAAGAAGGATATGATTGAGGGTTTGTGTTAGAATTAATAAAAGGAGAACACCAATATCCAAAGTTGTATATGCTATCATAAACTTTATATCTGCAGTACTTAGGTTTTATTTGCTCTCTATGCCTGCTTTCTTCCTGAGATATTTTCCCCAAGTTCAGTTATATTGGAAAGTAAGATTATATTGCTATTGAGTTCATTTTCCTAGTATATAATACCAAACTGGGTTGCAATATCTGACAGATTTATGACTATTTGCTGAGACATATTTTATAAAATGGCAGAATAGAAGGCATTTTTTTTCAATCTGCTCTCTGTAGCAAACCTTCATAGAAAAAATAGTTTTTAAGGAGGAATATATTACATTTTTTTCAAAGTCTTTTTTGGTCTCTGGCAAAAGATATTTCTGAATAATATGTTGTAAAATAATCTATTTCAGATGAAACACACAATTCATTGTTTATCCTATAGAGAAAGACTGCTTCCTGTCACTGCTAAATGTGTGAGTTCATGGGTATATAAAAATAGAATGCATTTGGCAATGAAAGTTACAGGCTGATTGATGGCACTCATTGTCAAACAATTGATAGCTAGTGAGGAATTATAGCGACCTTGTAGTAGAGCACAAATAATTCAGCAGCCCCTGAAATATGTAAAGCAGAGTAGTTCCCTTCCTAGGGGTGCCTGGGTCACTTACACCGGGGACGTGTATCTCTTTAATTTCCTTGGGAATAAAACTGTAATCACCTCTAAGCAAGTAAGGGATACGGCCATTTCAAGGTAGTTCCTTAGGTTGTATTGTGAGCTGTGTCAGCTGTGGACTTAGGCAGACTTGAGACCAAATGGGGAGTTTACCACTTATTAGCTGAAAGAGCTCAGACACACTTCAGTTTTCTCGTTGATAGGAAATGCAAATGCATCTTTCACAGATTTGTTGTAAGGATTGGACATGATATCCTGTTTGTGTGAGTGGATAACAAAACTCATAGCACTGAAATGTGCTTCAGAGGTAGAACCTACAGAACTTTGAGCCAAAAGGGAATCCAATGAGAAAGAGCCATGTTTGGTTCTGTTATTTGTTGGTGTCCTTAAGAATTTTTTACAAATAGGAGTAAAGCGTATCTTAACTGTTTTTGACTCCTGTTTGCTTAATGGTGAAATTGGAGATGGAGTTTATGAATATGGGGCTATTGCTCAGGAGACAAGCAAACCAGGGATAGGGAAAAACAGATGTGAGTCATCAGCTTCCAGATGGGACTGAAAACCACAGGAGTCTTTAAAATCATCCCGGGTAGGAGATGAAATGCTATGGGAGGTGACTGTAACTGATAATTTTGTGTTTGGAGATGCCAGGTCCTCACTCGTGCTCAGGGACCTTGGCCAATCTCCTTCAGAAGCATAAGCCACGCTTGCTCACCCAGGAAGGGCAGGTGAGCAGCTCGGCCAGTGCAAACCACGAGTAGGGAATGAGTATGACACGCACCACGGTGACAGAAATTGTTTTTTAAAAAAGCTTCATCTGGAAAGTCTGAGATTTGTTCTTACAAATCAGCTTTCTGAAATGCACTGAACAATGTGTTTTTTGAGTGTTTACTTTGGACAACAGAAGGCGAGTTATGCGTTGTCAAAAAACTCATCTCTGAGAGGATGCCACCGAAATAGACTGTGTCCTTGGAAAGCATGGATCGCATCAAGCTTGGCAGTAGGGAAGGAAAAGTGAAGCCCAAGCTGGAACTCAGGGCAGAACTTCTGGGGGCCTTTGGCCTATGTGGCCTCTAAGAGTCACATCGTGAAGTTAAAAGAAAAGGGTTTTAGTACTAGTCTTCTATTCCATCTAATGCTTCTGTTAAGCATTGTCTAAGGCTTTTGTTAAGCATCTATGCTAAGAACTCTGCCCAGTTCTGAAAATACAGATACTAGTAAGATTCTTTAAGAACAAAAACAATAAACTAGTCAGAAAAAGACAAGTAGCATATGATTTCACTCATACGTGAAATCTAATGAACAAACTGAACTATCAAGCAAAATAGAGGCAGACCCATAGACAGAGAGCAGGCTGACAACTGTGGGGAGGGGGTTTGGGGGAGTGGAAAAATTAAGAAACAAGGAAAAAATAGAGAGAGAAAAAGTCATAGACACGGACAACGGTGTGGAGATTGCCAGGGAGAGGATGATGGGGGAGGTAGAGGCGGGTATAATCCCTTAAATGCTGATGGAGGGAGACTTCACTTGGGGTGGTGGACATACAATACAGTGTTCAGATGATGTGTTGTGGAATTGTGCACCTGAAAGTTATATAATTTAACCAGGGTCACCCCAATAAATTCAATAAAAAGGGCAAAAACAAGACCTAAAATAGTATGTAAGATAAACTCAGGTGATCCCAACAAGCATACAATTTTAGCTTTTTAAAGAATGTTGCACAATCCATCTAAATGCATCTTAAACTTGAGACAGCGTGGTAAGATCTATGGGATTTCTATTATTCTCTGATTCCTCCTTACTTAGAAAATGGTGTGTGCAATGCGTGTTTTCAGTAAAACTCAATGAGATTCAACACATACTTTGGTAGCAATGCTACCACCAAGGAAATTGAAATGTAAAAGGAATTTTGCCGTAAAAATGTTTACTGAAAAAATAAGTCCAACTGACATGTCAAAAGTGCTCTTCAAAGAAAATAGTTTACATGTGTAGTTTTTTGGGGTTTTTTTTTTCTACATAGTTTGCTCTCCCTTGCAGGGATCAAATCGTATTTCTACAATTAACTGTTTTTCAAGAATCTTTTCAAATTCTTTGCTTCTACAAGAAAAAAGTATAGCCAATGATTGTTTAATACAGGATGGCAAGTTTTCTTTATTACTTTCATTGCATTCAGAAATATTTTGTCTTCTTCAAAGAGTAGTACTAGGAGCTCAAATTCATGCGGTAATAAATATAGCAATTATACTAACAGCTAACATTTATTGAGTACTCAGATATCCCTGGTTCTTTGCTCTATGTTGTATGTGTAATGTCTTCTTGGTTGGTTCTTGCAGAGGTGAGCTGGGATTTAATTACTATGCCTGTTTTATAAAGGAATTAATATAGAGGCTAAGAGTGAGTAGATGACTTTCCCATAAACTTTTGGCTTGTAAATGACGTTCTTCACTCAAAATGTTTTTCCATAATATAGCAGCTCTCCCTTGGAAATTAACTTATTTGACTAATTTTAATTTTTTATCAGAAGATTTTAAAAATAACATGTACCTTCCTTTGGCTGCATAATCTGAAAGGCCAATATTCACTGGAATACGTTTTGTTCAATGAATTAGTTTTCAAATATTTTCTATTGTGCCAAATATTATTTTCATAGTTGGCAGTTGATACAGAATGAGTTAGTGTTCCCCAGGGATCTGGGAAACTTAACATCCTTGAACTACCAATCTTGCATGTATAACAAAGAGGTGAGAGTAGAAGTCATCTCATAGAGCTGTAATTGGGATTGAGTTGACAAAGTAATGTCCCTGGTACAGTGCCAGGGACATTGCATGTACCCAATAATGTTAGCTTCATTATTTTTTCATGTGATAGGAGATAAAAGACAGAACAGTTAAGTAGCTTAATTAATATCAACCAATTAATTGTTTACATGGCCACAGATTGTTTGATGAGTCTTTAATGTATGTTATCGTAGCCCATGCTCACAGCAACCAAGTTAGGTAGAAATGCAGTTCTGTTTGATGAGAAGCTGTTGAAATCCAGTGAGGTTAAGCCCAAATCTGATGACTGATATGTACCAAAGTGAGTATGAATTTCGTCTGTCCAAGCGTGTCAGTTAGGATGCTTTTTGTAATAGACAACCCAAATCAGTGAGATTAAACCGTAAGGAAATGTATCCATGGACATCACTGTGACTCTAGATGTAGGCGAATTTTCACGGCTCACCTGATCCAGGTGCTCTGGCTCCATCTCTCTGCACATCTCTCATCTTAGCTATCTTTCTGATGTCAGTGCTGTGTTTTGTCAGGAAGTATGTGGCTACCATAGTTGCAGGCTTCCTATCTGGATGTGACAACACATGGGGAGAACCTGCCTCTCCTAGCCTTTTAAGCAATACTCACTTAAGGTACACTTATTGGTCCTTGCCCATTCCTACAACGTGCCTGTATCCTACAAAATAGAATACTTTGATGAGCTTTAAGCTTTGACTGAACCTTATGAAGAAATCTGTACTTAACATGCACACACCCAGAGAGAGAAATAAACAGACAAAAATTATGAGATATCAATGTTTCTTTCCAAGAAGAGATGTTGGTGGAAGACAGTACAGGAGGAAATAAATGGTAATGAAAAAAATACAATAAAAACAAGAAAAAATGAATTTAAAATAAACAAGAAGCAACCAAATGAATTTACCAAATGGGTTTCCATGAGGACTGATTCAGGAGTACAAAGCTGCCCTCGTCATTGAGGTAAAAGGTTTCAGGTGTGTCTGTACAGACGCGAGATCTTTATTCTAACCTAGTTTGTGCAAGATATCTATTGATTTACACATGCAATCAACCTTTTTGTCAGAAAAAAAATGCTGCTTAGCAAATATACATTGTTATCAGGGATCAGAAGTAGACACTCAGAGCTAAAGAGAGAAGGCTTTGGAATTTGTTGGACTGGAATTAAATCTAGACTCCATTGCATAGAGGCTACATGGGCTTGTCCACATTCCTAAAGTCCTGTACACTATTTAAAAAAAGAATGAAAAACCAACAAGTAAAACGAACAAAAACAACGTAAAGTTTGCTGTGAGGATACTACAACACGATACACAGAAAGAAATTTAGTCCAGTGTCTGGCCCGGAACATGCAGTCCATAGATATTTTTGTTATTATTGTTAGTAATATTACTACCGAAGTGCAATTTTTGTCATCAAAGAGTTTACTGTCCCACAGGAAAAAGAGATGGCAGTAACAAATAAAATGCATTACAAGGATATTGCAGGCATTAAAAGGTGTAATTTTGCAGTATTTCCTGCTAGAGGGATCAAATACTTCACAGAGGCGATGAAAATAAGTTGTGCAAGGATATATACGAGGTCCCCCTTTCAGAGAGAGCAGCACGCAGTAAGCCTCGGGACACGGGGAAACGAGATGATTAAGTTAGACAACTTGTAGCAAGGATGAGAACAGCGACTTCCCTAGCAAGTCTGCTCTGTCTTAACCAACGCAAAGATGTTCTGGTGCAGACCCAGCCTGAGAAAGGAAAGGTGACAGAGAAAACAGCTTTTCTCCTTATAATGTGTCAGGGAACTTGGAGTAGATTAAAGCCTTGTAGGAAGGCAATAGAGAGGCTTGACAGCTATTTTGACATAGCGGAAATAGAGCCAGGAGCCCATTCCTTTAAAACGCAGGGAAACCAGACTGATTGGCTTCACAGCCATTGAGAAAAGGTGGCTAGATTGATGACATGGTCCCAGGTGACATCTTAGAGCTTTCAGTCCTGGGCAGACTTCCAAATGACACCCATGTCATCTTCACATATGACAAATTCCCCTGGCTCTTGCCATGTGTGTATACGTATATATATAGTCAAGACATAAGCACACAGTAGGCATATGTATTTACTAAATTCATATTTATATGTTTATCAAAATTATTTACTGAATTCATATTTATTGAGTAACTTATTTATTAATAATAATGTAAGATGGGTTATGTATGGATTTGAAGAACAGGTTATGATGTGTTTGATGTAGTACAATATTTCCTAGGCAAATTTATATACTGTCTCCAAATTATCTGGCTTCCATTCCATCTTTCTTCCCCACCCACTTTGTGAGGAATAGAATAGACAAGGATCTGGGAGATTTCATCTAAAAAGACAAGAATCAGGGTCAGAAATGGAGATGGAATTCAAGTAATGTAAAGAACAACATCAGGTAATCTATACCCTTGTGTACAGTTAGTGAGGAAGCTGACGCTGTGTTTGGACATTTTAAAACACAGCCAACACCAGCACAAAAAGACAGCTATTGATGAGCAGTAGAGGCCCTGGCTGATTGCCCATCCACCCCATTAATATTCCAGGAGAGCAGCATCCATTCAAAACGGTAAAGATTCATTGAGAAAATGGGATTCTCCACAATGTAAATACGCCACTGCCATCCCCTGTTTAAAATATCTAGTAACACCTGTGGCCTTCAGGATAAAAGTCTATGTTCCTTAGCAAGACATCCATGTCTTCAACTTTTCTTCTCTTTCTTCTTAGGAATACCCCTGCCAGGCCCATCCTACACACTGTATCCTGTGCTGCAGTCATGCCGAATTCTTTACAATTGCCCCGAAGAATCGTGTGATTTCCCACTTCCTTATTCTTGAATATGCTCCTTCACCTGGAATATTGATTCTCTTCCTACCTGCTTATTTGTTGAGATCTCTCAGAATCATCCTTTCTAACTTCTTTCTGACATGAGTGTTAAATTTCTCCTTATGCCAAGGTGGATGAGATACCTACTTGTCATTTACATTCACTCATTAATTGCCTGACTCATTGATTCTTTGCAAGTCACTGCAAATGCCCAGCTGGGAGAGCCTTTGGTAACTCAGATATTTTCTTACAGTCTGGTGTCCTCTGCTTTACTTCCTACACCGTTTGTCACTTATTATTTTAAGTGTCTCTTGGCACTGGGAAAAGATCATCCATTCGGAATTCTGTTTTTTTGAAAAATACTTTATTTTATTAATTTTATTTTTTAATTACAGTTTGCAGTCAAAATCATTTTGTATTAGTTTCAGGTGTACAGCATAGTAGTTAGACAATCGTGTACGTTACAGAGTGGTCCACCTAGATATTTCAAGTACCCACCACCTGACCCCATAGATAGTTATGACAATAATATTAACTATATTCTCTATGTTGTAATTTGTATCAATGACTATTCTGTAACCACCAATTTGTACTTCTTAATCCCTTCACCTTTTTCACTGGGCCCCCAAACCCTCCCCTCTGGCCACCATGAGTCCTCTGAATTAATGCATCTGTTTCTACTTTGTTTGTTCATTTATTTTAGATTCCACATATTAAGTGAAGTCACATGGTACTTGCCTTTCCCTGTCTGGATTCTTGAGAATGGGAGCCTTGTGTTATTCATTTGGGAACTTATAATGCCCAATGCCTGGATTATGGTAGAATCCATAACAATTTGTTGAGAAAATAAGTGTATGAATTAATACATGGAAATAGACTCTGTTGGTTTCCTAGGGTTGCCATAACAAAGTATCCCAAACCAGGTGGCTTAAAACATTTCTGGATTAAACGGAATGCATTATTTCACAGTTCTAAAAGCTAGAAGTCTGAAATTAGGTTGTCGTTGGGGCCGTGCTCTGTCTGAAGGGCAGAAGCGAAGAGTCTGTCCCATGGCTTTCCCTTAATTTCTGGTGTCTGCCGGCCATCGTTGGTGGTCTTTGACCTGCAGCTACATAACTCCAGTCTCTGGCTCCATGTCACATGGCATTCTTTCTCCTGTGTCTCTCCTACTCTTCCTAAAGGACGCCAGTCATAGTGAGTTAAGGGCCTACCCTATTCCAGTATGGATTTGCATTCTTTATGTTTTCCAGAAATGGTTTTAGAAAAAATATGTATCTACAGGGTCCAGCAGAAGTAAGACCTACTGGAGTATGGTTGGTAGGGTAATCATATGGGTGCAATAATTTACAGTTTTAATTTGAACATTTCACCTAAAATGTCATATGGTGTGCTTGAGTGTAATATTGTTATGTTACAGAATTACATGCTTGTGATTTTGTAATAAAGGGTGTTATTTGTGCCAGACCCTGTATATAACAAGGTGAGCAATCTCTCTTAATTTTAGTCTAATATATGGTGAATAGTTAAAATTGGCAGTCATTATCCTGCTTTCCTGTTTTCCAGATTATCTAATCTGGGCAAGAAAAAAATGAGTCTTGAGACAGTGGATTGGAATGGAAGATGGTGAATGAAGTGCACATATTAACAATGGTCTATAAAATATATTCTCCGAGATACTTTATTGCAAAGTATGCAATGAACGTTGCACACTTAAGCCATTTCTTTTTACACACGTGATAGATATACGTGTATGTACACACATATAGGTTAAAAGAGTTAAGTTGTGTAATTTTCCCAGGCCAGTGCTGGGTATAGCTTTCTTCTTCCTGCCTCATTCCACCCTCCCTTTAGTTGGCCCTTATACTAGTCAGGAAGTGCTCCATTGATGAGTGAAGAGCTGTTGTGATACTTCAGTAATGACTTGGGATTTGCTGCATGGAGATCATGGTAAGGGACTATGACAGACAAGGCCAGCAGTGACCTGCAGACTTGTCTGGGGTCCAGTCAGTAGACTCCAAACACCTTATAATATCAGAGGTAAAGGGTATCATTAACTTTCCTAGGATGATTAATCTATTTCCTTCAGGTGCCAATTTAATTTGATTATAAATAATAGCTTGGGATCCTTTTGCTGGTAAGAATCCTATGATTGTGAGCAATCACAATGTGTATCAGTTTTAATTAATATTGTCTGGCATGTGTTAGTTAGGATTCCTTGGGTGCAAGTAGTAGATATTACTTCTGGCTGCAAAGGAATGTGTAGCAAGGATATAGAGGAACTCACAGAATGGATGGGATGCTGAAGAGCCTGATCAGAAACCAGGGTAATTATAAGAATCCTGGTAGCAGAAAGTGAATGGCAGAATTGTGACAATTCAGTAATGGTCAAACAAAAAAAAACCTCTGTGCATAGATAATTCTTCTCGAGATTCATATTTGTAGGAGAGAGACATGGCGTGTCCACACCTTTGTTATTTACTCAGTCCTTACTTGAGGGGAACATAACACTTAGCAGCAACTCACAATGGGGGTGAACTAGATCCCTAACAGGAAATGGGGTGTTGTTACCAGAGTAGAGAGGAATGGGTAATGTGAGGTCGGAAAGCCAGGTAATGTCCAGTGTTTGGACCTGAACAAGGAAATGGACAGCACTTCCCGTTACTGCCTTTCTCAAAGGAATCTTACAGTCAAAGAGTTAAGCTCTAGAAGGAAGAATTGAATTGTAGTTAGGGGAAACTAAACTTAAAGCTGGTTCACTCTTCTGTTAAAGTCCACACCAATATGAATTATGATGCCTCTCCCAAAACACTGCCATGTCCCAAGAGGACCATTGTAGCCCACGAGTAAGTTAGGTAAGAGGGGACTCTGATTCAATACACTTAATTCAATTGTTTACAAGGTAGAGTTTGAAATCAATAAACATTTAGACTCTTTTATCAAATGCTAAGTTTTTTTTCAGTATATTCCAGCTCAAACAAACTCTTGATGAGGAATATTAAGGTGAGCCCTCAAGCCATCCTCAGGCTTAAATTAGATTGCTTGTTAGTATTAGAATCAAAGCTATAAAAATAACCCAAATGGAGATGATAGTGACCATTGTACAGCTGAGTAAGAAACAGACAACATTTAGAAATGTTTCTTAAAGTGAGACCCAAATTTAATCCTTTTTGCCTTGTATCTGACTGGTTTAATATACACACATGCATATACTTTTTATTTCATTTTATTTTTTACTTTTAAGTATATTTTATTGATTATGCTATTACAGTCACCCCACTTTTTTCCCCTTTGCCCCCTTCTGCCCAGTACCCCCCTTCCCTTCAGCAATCTCCCCTTAGTTCATGTCCATGAATCTTGTGTGTAAGTTCTTTGACTTCTCCATTTCTTATGCTATTCCTAACTTCCCCATCTGTTTTGTTCCTACCAATTATGCATCTTAATCCCTGCACTATTTCTCCATTCTCCCCTTCCCCCTCCCGGCTGATAACCCTCCAGATGATCTCCATATCTATGACTCTATTCCTGTTCTGGTTGTTTGCTTAGTGTTTTTGGTTTGTTTCTTTTTAGATTCAGTTGTTGATAGTTGTGAATTTGTTGCCTTTTTAATGTTCATGGTTTTGATCTGCTTTTTCTTAAATAAGTCCCTTTAACATTTCCTGTAACAATGGGTTGGTGATGATGAACTCCTTTAGCTTTAACTTGTCTGGGAAATTCTTTATCTGCCCTTTCATTCTAAATGATAGCTTTGATGGATAGAGTAATCTAGGTTGTAGGTCCTTGTTTTCATCACTTCGGATACTTCTTGCCAGCCCCTTCTTGCCTGCAAAGTTTCTCTTGAGTAATCTGCCGATAGCCTTAAGAGAACTCCTTTGTAGGTAACTCTCTGCTTTTCTCTTACTGCTTTTAAGATTCTCTTTTTATCTTTAACTTTTTGCATTTTAATTATGATGTGTCTTGGCATGATCCTCTTTGGGTCCAACTTGTTTGAGACTCTGTGCTTCCTGGACTTGTATGTCTATTTCCTTTACTAAATTAGGGAAGTTTTCTTTCATTATTTTTCAAATAACTTTTTAACTTCTTGCTCTTCCTCTTCTCCTTCTGGCACACCTATGATTTATATGTTGGCATGTTTGAAGATGTCCCAGAGGTTCTTCAGCCTATTCTCAATTTTTTTGAATTCTTTCTTCTTTTTGTTCTGGTTGAATGTTTATCTCTTCCTTGTGTTTCAAATTATTGGTTTGAATCCCAGTTCCCTTCCCTTCTCTGTTGGTTTCCTGTAGATTATTCTTTATTTCACCTAGTGTGACCTTCATTTCTTCCTTTATGTTTTTGCAGTGCTCGGGACGATCCTGATCACCAGTGTTTTGAACTCCTCACCTGATAGGTTGGCTATTTCCATTTCACTTAGATCTTTTTCTTGGATTTTGTTCTATTCTTTCATTTGGGCCATTTTTCTTTGTCTCCTTAATTTGGTAGCCTCTCTGTGTTTGTTTCTGTGTATTCAGTAGAGCTGCTTTTACTCCCTGACTTAGTAGTATGGAATATGTAGAGAAGGCACCCAACTGGATGAATGTGTCTTCTTTAGATCCTCGGTTATCAGACTTCCATATAGCTCAATTTTCTGATGGCTCTGGGTGTTATTAATTTTGAGATGTGGTTGTAATTCTTGTTACAGTTGTGCAAGGAGGTGAAGCATGACTACCTATACCTCCAACTTGATGAGAAGTCCTTTATTTTATTTTATGTGACAAAAATACAGAAGACAATTTCCTATACCTGCTATTATTAAAAGCCAATTGTTAGATTTGATATGGCAAAATTTTTCTTATTAGACTGAGCAATGGGCATTAACAAATACTATGCTAATGTTTCATTTATAATTTTTGACCTCATAATTTTTGTCCAGAATGCCGATTATGCTTCTTTCAGATATAAGGTCCTGGAAACATGGAATTAAATCTGAGCTATAATTCAGGAGAATTCACTGAAAATTGTCTTAATCCTGGAAAGCACTTGTTTGCCTTATTATAACCTCACTGTTCAGAATTTCTTCCTTGCTCTGCTTTTCTCCTCATTCAAGTTGTGCTTAAAAAATATATATATGCATATTGTTTGGGAATAATGAGAAAACTTTGCTCTCACCAACAGGCTTGAATATTTTAAAAAACACAGATATAAAAGCACTTTTTTCAGTTTATAAAAACCTCTCTAATGAGACAGATGAAAATATGAATTGTTTCTAATGAGCTCAGAATTGCGTATACTTCCCTCGGTTTAATTTTCTAAGTGTTCATAGATATTATTTTGTTGTGCTTATTATAAAACAAGAAGTGGCCACTAGGCTGTGATAAACCAATTTGTGAGATTAAAGTGCTGAACTTGAACGGTTTCATTAAATTCTAAGTCATGAGTTGAAATCAGAATTTTAAGAGCTTCCTTTTCTTATTTACACAAGACCCACAGCATTTATGCCAGCAGAAAGTAGCACCAATTAATACTGACTCTGTTGACAAGGTCCACAAGTACCCCTTAGGAATGCTGTCCTTCCATGCATATCACCCCCCAACAATGCAAAACTCAAGCTTAGATGACACTGAACCTAGATACCTCTATAATACCCTATGCCTATATTCTCGTCAATGCTCATTTACACATATTTTTTAAAAAAACCTCTTATATGCTTTATTTAATATGTTACTCCTGGGGAGTTTTAGAAAGCCAGTTTATCAAATTGAAAGGGAATTGATCATTGCAATGTGCTCTGTTTCTTACATAAAGATGAACAGAATTACAGTAACTATTATTTGTATGCAAACAGCAGCATCTAGTTAATTAGTGGTGCTACTTAGAAATTATGGGTTTCTCAAAAAACTGCAGGGTGTAATAAAATAGAATAGAAGATCATTAGCTTTCAGTAATGAAGTTCAAGAAAAATAAGCACAGCCCTGCCTTTCTGTAACCCACATCTAAATTAAAGTATATAATCTGAATATAAGCATATAACACTTAGTCACATTAAATGCAATACAAATTTCATTGTATATTTAAACATGAATACAGGATGTAGTAAAAGCGGGTTTACAGTTGTGAGTACATGAAACACAGAGTTTATTCTTGTGTTTTTTATTAATTATTGTATTATTTTCTATAGGGACAACTGTAAGCCTACTTTACCCCACCCTGTGTATTTAAATTTGCTATCGAACACACCATAAAACTCTTTTAGCATTCTTAATTCCTTCTATCACTGTACTTATAATTGGTGGCCAACAGTGTTATTAGGGGAAAGTTATTTACATCACTTAAAACAATTGAACTGGCTGGATGTACTACTCATCAAGAGTCCTATAAGACTGTATTATTATAATTATTTGCACAGATATAATTCTACATTGTGTATGTGCATACGTAGATGTATATGTTTATGATCTTCTCAGGAAGTAGAGAACATTGATTGTGGGCCTTTCTTTATGATTTTGAAGTCTGTTATCTTTCCATAAAGTCATTAAAAGACACTTTATAAGTCACACAACAGTGTTTTGGAACCCAATGTCAATACTTGGAAGACAAGTTTAGTTGCTATCATTGTTTGTTAATCCCCACATTGACATATAGTAGCTGTGTAACCCTGAGACATATTACTTAATTTCAATATGGCTTAGTTTTCTTACCTCCAAAATGGCACACCTACTACGCAGAGATGAGAGTGAGTATACAATTACATGGTGAATGTCGAGTATTTAATACAGTCCCTGACAAATTGCAAACACTAGATAAAAGTTAGTCCCTGTTTCCTTCCTTAACTATGACAAGATCTGCAAACCACAGTCTCCTGCTACACGTGTTAGTGAGAAAAGAAATGGTCAAGCAATGTGTCCTTTAGTTGAGTACAAAGTGTACCCACTGTGTGTGCCCTGATGGGTTGCACACTACCAGGAGCTCCCAAAAACTTAAACTAGGAAATCTTTTCAGGAATCCTAGTGACCCCAAAGCACACTCATGGGGATATTATTTTTGTTTCGTTTTGCATTTTAAAGCCTCATGGTGATGTTTGGGCCCCCACGTGTCCTTTAAACACGTACCTCAAGCAAACAAGCATTTTTGGAAAATGGCTCCCGAGGAGACACCAAGGATTCTGAGTAGTAAATGCACTCTCTTGGCGGAGGCCCGGGACACTCAGGCCAGTACAGAAGTGTCTTTGTTCTCCACTCGGCTTCTGCCACTGGTGCTAAGTCAAAGGCCTTTCACGTGGTTTCAATACTTGAGGAATTACCGGCACACGTGGAGAACAGCTAATAAGCATAAAACACCAGAAAATATCTTTCTGAAATCAGAGCTGCTGCGCTCTGTCCATTTATGTTATAATGAGCTCCTGATACACAAACAACTGCGGTGGGAAAACATGATCTGGGGGAAAATGGGAACGGCATAGGGAAATTAATAGAGAGACAACTAGATGACGTAAAGGGAAATGATGAGAAGGAAAAGTGAAACAAGTACTTACTGGACATGGAAAATAAATGGAAACAATGAAATACAAATATATTTTCTTCTAGTAAGTTTATAGAAGGCGCATAAGCGTCTTGGCTGGGAAAGAACCTTTAGAGAAAAACTGGTGCGTGAATCTTTGGAGAAGAACAAATGTCTTCTTCATGCAAAGTGAAGGGCTGGGGAGAGAAGTAGAAACAGGCCCTAGATGGGCACCCTCTTCCAATCGGCTTTTACGTATCCCATCATAATCTAAGAGCCGTTACTCACCCTCCCATGAGGCGATTCTTATGTTTCACCTCTTGTAGGGCTTCCCCCCACCCCCTTTTTCTAATGATACCTTACTTGGGATATTTAATTAGGGAGGGTAGGTCTGGCTCTTGCACTAAATACTACGTAAGCTTGGCCTTTACAATTTTTGTGAATGAAGGTTGTTGGCAGAACAATTGGCATTGAAAAGCTAGAATGACCTTAGCTCTGAGTATCATTGTGATTAGTTTGAACTCTCATATCAGGAATATCACGTAGCTGCCTTAGATGCCAAGATAAAAAGCTTCTAGCTTTAGCCCAAAGGACACTGGGTAACAGAGTGATGCTTGGGCAGCAAAACATAAAGGACAAACTAGTGCAATTATGTTTGATTTGTGTTGACTTAGAAACCGAGAAAGGTCCCTCAGAACTGAGAGTCCAGGCAAATGAGGGTAGGAATGGCCTGTCGGGTTTGTGTTCTTTGTAACTGTTGTGCTATTTTTTGTTAAAAACCTAATTGTAGCAGTCTTTCTCTCCAGTGAGATTCTCCTAAGTTTTGTCAGTTACAAGGCGCATTTATTAACAATGGCAGCAAAATAGAATGCATGGAAAGAAATAGTTGTTTTTGCTGTTAAATAGGCTATTGTTGGGTTTAATTGAAAGCATACATCATGAGGTTCATAGTTCTTCCAGGCCCACTGCTTATCACCAGGGATACAAAGATGAAAAATACCTTCTGTTTCTGTGTTTGTGTGTGTAAACGATCCTGAATCGGAATATGCCACAACCAACCGTAGACTAAAACTGATAGGCCATACTTACCTACGCCCATGTGGATGACAGCAGAGGTACATTTCATGGCTTTGCATAGTTTAAAATCTTAAATCTTATATAAAAGGCCTATGTGAAATTGTGGGTCTAGAGCAGTGAAACTGGTCGGTGTGATACTCTAAGAGTAGATACATGTCATTGTAAATTAGCCCACACCTACGGAATGAGCAACACCAAGAGTGAATCCTAACATGAACAATGGACTCCAGGGGACAATGATGTGTCAGTGTCAGTTCATCAGTTACAAGAAAGGTACTGCTCTGGTGGTGGGTGTTTGGGACGGGGGAGGCTGGGTGTGTGTGGGGACAGAGGGTACACGGTCCAGACCAGTTGTGGTCATTGGTGTTTAAGTCACTACTGTTATTTTCAGTATTACCATCCCCCGCTCAAAGTTTTCAGGAATTTGGTCAAATATAATTTCTCATTTTTATGTTTTTCTTCATAAAGGGTAGACAGGTATGGACATAAAGCCTCAAAAAGGAAAACAATGAAGCATTTCATAAAAGCTAAAGTTTTCTCTCACATTTCAAATAGAAATACAGTGAAACCATATTAAAAACAAAAACACTTTTTACATGTTGAATTAGCATTCATTTTGTCTACTCGTAAATATAACTATACAACAAGCGCCCTAAGAACTGCTTTATTCAAGTGCACTGATAAGAACTATTTTAAACTCTGAAGTCAGTGGAGTCTGGTTACCTACTGCATGAAATTAAACAAAGAGACCCCTCACATGTCAAAGGAGCTCACAGAGGGAAGGAAAAAAGGAAAGGAGGGAGGGAGGGATAGCAAGGCAGGAAGGGAGTAATAGTACAGGGAAATAAGTTCTATCATAAAGTCCAGCAGAAGATGCTATTGAAAGCAAAGAGCAGGGATATTTCACTCAGTTGGTGAAGGACAGGCAGTGAAGGCCTTTTCATTTGGCCCATCTTGTGGCAAGTCCCACTGGTACCCAATAACATAAATTGAAGCTGGGAAAGATCATTGCATAATTAAAAGAAAGCAGCAAGTAAAATAAACAACCAGTAATAGGTTCTGACTGCAGGGACTTGTTTTAAGACCAGGGCTCTGTGACATGTGCAGTGAATACATACATGTCTTATATTTTCTAAATTTTGGTTGAATTCCTGGTGGGGATGGTTGCTAAGGAACAAAAAGCTGAATATGTAGGGGTTTTCTGCACTATATATTTTTCATAAACCCTCAGACTAGTGGAGGTCTTATAAGGAGTTAGGTAGAAAACAAAAGATATGGGCAAGTGCTCCCATTTGATTTCTTGGACCAAATAAATAATTTATGTATTAAATCACTGACCTATGATGCCAAGGAAATGTTGCCAAATAGAGGAGAAATATCCCAAGGTCTGATACACCATGAATTTAACTCTAACATACAGAGTTTTTGGATTCCTAAGTTAAAGCACACACACACATCCCTTGAAGCAAAAGGGTCTGCTTCAGTGAGAAATAATTATTTCGATTTTATGGTTATCTAAATTGCCCAATAATGTGCCCCAACCAAAGAAAAACTTTCACTAATGATTGTGCCGATGATTTTCACATCAAGGAATCATTGGACCAAGAAGTAAAATACTTACCCAGCAAAAATGGGGGTTTGATTTACTCTCATGAAAATTTCATGAATTTGACAAATATCATTTAGGTTTTTTTAGTTTTCCTCAACCAGACTCATGCAAAGCAAACTCATGATCTCAGCCAGCTGTAAACTTAATGAGCAGTCTGCCAGGTTCTACATCAGCAATGAGTCCAACTCGGAAACAATGCGATTTAGGGAGTCAAAATGACGTAATCAGTACAAATGGGTGTATTTCGGGACTGGTTTGTTTTAGGGGCATTTGAGGGGATTAAGTGGTTTTAATTTATTTTTATGTAAATCTACAACTGACAGAAGCAGGAAGAAATATCACTTTACGTATTTTTGAAAAAGTTATCAATGTTTTCCACCCCACAAATGAGTTAATTATATTTGGAAGTCTAGGAGCATATAGCCAGGGGAGGGAGAAATTTGGAGATTGTGCACCTAGCTTTAAATATACTTTAATTTTAAGAATCAAACCTGTGTATCGAAACAACTACTTTTTGAAATAATAACAACAGAAGGCTGTCTCTGTGGGTTTTCTGATACAGTTATTGGTGGTACTAGCAATTGGGTTTAAGGTTGGAATGAGGGAACATCATAAAATGATTGTGTAATTGGTGAACACATTCAGGCCTATGGAATTCTCTAACAGCAAACTTTATTGAGCAT
>VMDR010014420.1:0-23557 GCA_007922815.1 Macrotus californicus | reverse complement strand
GAGAATGTTATGGCTAATTTTTCTGCAATTAATGAGTTCTATCTGGTCTTAATTGCTTATGGCATCATGAACAATAAGGGTTTGCTCTTCATTAAATCCAGCATTCAATACCGATGTAAAGAACAGAAAGCACCTTGTTTATACATTAAGTCATCTTGTTTATACATTACTTGAGAACACATTTGTCTACTTTTTCTTCCTGCCCAGAGTATCTACATTTAAAATTATTTGGCAGTTTAAACCTTCCTTTTATGGTAGAGTTACTGTAATATGGTTTTAAACCAGAAGTCCTAATAGAGACTTGGGTTTGAGTTAAATGAAATGATTCCTTCCTTCCCTCCCTCTCCCCTTCCCTCCCTCCGTTCCTTTCCTATCTATCTGTCTAGATTTATAGATCTATCTATCTATCTATCCATCCACCCATCCATCCATCCATCCATCCATCCATCCATCCACCCATTCATCCTACCTACCTACCTACCTACCTAACCCATGTAGCTGTGGTGCTGTGACCACGGGCCAGCATTCTTTCCTAACACTTTGCCATTACCAGGTGTGCCTTGGCTTCTTCTGTGCCTGCACCTTAGAGGTGTTATCCCTCTTCTCAGAATATCCTCTGTTATGGTCGGTAAACGCCCACTCTTCATTCCAGACTTAGTTGATCACGTTTTCCAGGAAACAGTCTCTGGTGGTCGTCCCTTCTTTCTGTGTGCCCTGACCCTTGTGTGTCGACTGTGGTATCCTTTACATCACTCTCTAATCATTTTCTTGTGTCAGTCTTCACTTCAGTCTGTCATTATTTTTATGCCTTTCTATTTGACTAGATTATGTCACATGAAAGAAATAGGACTTTACAACACTTAGGATGTAAACTCAAAATAAGTACTTTTTAACTGATAGTCGAATAGGATTTGTGAGCAAAACGTGTGACTGTGGCTCAGCTTATTCCAGCTGAGACTTAATGATATTCTTTGAGTTTTAGCATGTATGATAGGAACGTGTGTGTGTGTGTGTGTGAATACATAATACCGATTTAAGGAAGGAAAAGCACCGAGTCAAATAACCCACTGTGGCTTAGTATAATGACATGCTCCCATTGGGAATCATTTATATGACTGAAAGTGATAGGACCTATATGTTTAATAAACTTTTTAATTTGGAATAAATTTAGATTTACAGGGAAGTTGCAGAGCTGGTACAGTCCCTGTGCACCTCTCACCCAGGCTCTCCTGCTGTGAAAGCCTTACACTGCCATGGCATGTTCGTGAGACTGAAACGGGCATGACAGGTCACTGTCCACTGAACCCTGGACTTTTTTCAGATTTTTTATGTTCTTTTCACAAATACCTTTCTGGTGTTCCAGATCCAATCTAGGACGACATACTGTCTTTAGAAAATATGTCTCTTAGAAATCTATCATTTAAATACTTATCTAAATTTCTCTTTTTTTTTTAAGATTTTATTTATTCATTTTTAGAGAGAGGAGAAGAGAAGGCGAGACAGGGAGAGAAACATCAATGTGTGGTTGCCTCTTGTGCCCCCAACCAGGGACCTGGCCCGCAACCCAGACATGTGCCCTGACTGGGTATCGAACTGGCGACCCTTTGGTTCACAGCCCGTGCTCAATCCACTGAGCTACCCTAGCCAGGGCTAAATTTCTTCTGGTTAATAAGTAGTTCTAACTTTTGTCCGTATTTAATTTTCAAAAAACATTGTTTTTTCCCCCCCATTCATCTTTTTTCATGAAGGAAGATTGAGCTCACTTTTAATTAACTGGGCCATTAGTTAATTTAAAGGTATTACAGGGTCAGAAAAATGCAGTCTTAACCTTTATTAGGAATTATTAGCTTCTTTTATTCTGTGAATTTAGTATATTTCCCTTTTAAATCTGTCTTCTGTTTATGTCCTTTAGAACTGTATAATGTTTTCCATAATTATATGGCAGCTTTCATCAGGTTTATACTTAGTGATTTTGTGTTGCTGGTTTGATTGGGATTATTTTTATTGCACTTTTAAAAACTGTTATTTTGACATAATTTTAGACTTACTGAAGATTTTCAAAAATAGGAAAAAGGGTCCTATACATATACTTCACTCAGCTTCTCCTTATGGCTAACATTTTAAATAAGCATAGATCAATGATGGCGCAATAGAGAATTGATTCACATCCCCCCTGCTCAACTAGTCCTTTTTACATTCCAGGATTCGGTCTGGGACCCCACACTGCACTTAGTCACCGTGTTTCTTTCGTCTCTTGTCTTCTATTCCCTTGATATTTCTGGAGGATACTAGCCAGGTATTTTGTAGAATGTCCCTCAATTTGGGGTTTGTCTAATTTTTTTTCTTATGGTTAGATTGTGCTGATTTATTATTGGGAAGGGGCCCTTCTCAGGGCACCATACCAGAGATTGGGTAATATCAGTACAAGCCACTGATGTGTTAACCTTGTTCACCTGGTTAAGGTGGTGTCTGCTGGGATTCTCCACTAGAAACGTACTGTTTCTCTCTTTATGTCTACTGAATATTTTGGGAGAGGTACTTTAAGACTGCATGATATTTTGTTTCTGCTTAAACTTTTACCCACTGACTTTCGCACCTATCCATGGGTTTTGCCTGCAACAGTTACCACTACGATGTTCTGATGCTGATTTTCTGTTTCCCTTATTACTTCCCATTCATTAACTGAAATTCTTCTACAAGGAAAAGTTGTTTCTTCTCTCTCTGTTTATTCATTTAGTGATTTATTTATGCCAGTGTGTTGCATGGGTATTTATTTTTTAGGTTATACTAATGTTCTGTATTTGTTACTGAAATTGTCCCAACTTTTGGCCAGTGGGAATTCTTGCAGGTTGCCTCCCATATATTGTGCCATATTTTCATCTTTTTTCTCACACCATGATATTATCCAAGTGTATCTTATATTTTCACTGCCCCAGCCCTGGGTTCAACCAATTTCCCAAAGAGCCCTGGTTCCTTTTGTTGGAAAATGGTGTTTAGAAACCAAAATCTGGGTGCTCTTGTATTCACTGTTCCTGGGATGCCACTGTTCTAGTGCCTCTCAGCGGATTCAGCTATGAATAAGTTCCCTGGTGTTGGTTTTAGGCCCTCTACAGTAGCTAGTAACTATTGGCCAGTATATACCATATTTCCCATCCTCATATAGACTCCGCCCATTCTGTGCCACTAAGGAAATTTGTCCAGAATTCTACTGACATTATAATATTCAATATTAAAAGTGCACTAGGCTGTGAACTTTTTAAAGTCTTTCTAAAAAAAAAAAATCTGTATTAGCACTTAGACAATACATTTTTATTAACCAGTTGACTTAGACCAGCTTAAAAAATACAAATACCATGTAAGTATGATTATTTCTTATAGCTAATTAATAAAGCAGTACATGTATCCTTAATCTGGATACTAGTTTCCAGCATATTACTGAAAATTTAGTAGGTACTTAAAATGTATGAATTGAGTTTATTAGAACTCATTTTTAATTATCTCATAATATTGTAAAAATAATATAATCTCTTTGGCAAAGATTTTACTTCTTAGCCTGGTTATTGAAGGTGCTAAAAAGATGTCTGGAAACAGAGTTCAGGTGAAATCTGGTACCAATTCTAGATTCCCACCTCATCTTTCTACATTGTTGCAACTGCTTGGTACTCTTTTAGGAGAAACACATTTTTTTTTTTGGTTCAAATATATTTGGATATGATTCTATGCACTCTTTAGGCAATAGACCATTAGAATAGGTTTTGACAAAAGAGAAATAGATATTTCTGCTCAGCCTAGCAGATAAAGTTTTATAGCAGTATATGCCTTATGGCACGACAATTATTTGATAAAATAAAGTTCCTGAGGCACAGAAAGTGAGAATTACCTGACATGTAATGAAAAGTTTTGGAAATAAGCCACAGAATGAGCCCTCTTAGACTGTTGAAGCTCTCTGATCGACTGTAATTTAAAGTATTTGAGTGTACATACATAGAGAGTTTTATGCTTTTATAGATTTGTGAGGCTATCTGTCAGATTGGACTAAGTGTGATTTCAAGAAAAGTTGAGATGTAAATAGACTTACTGTGGTGATCATTTTGCAATATTTATAGATATCGAATCATTATGTTGTGCATGTAAAACTAATAAAGTGGTTATATGTTAGTTACGCCTCAATTAAAAAAAAGTTGCCATATCTTTTGGTTGTGATCAGAAGACCTGTGGAGTGTAAACATTTGTTTCCAAGCTTTTGTTTTGGAGCTACTTTTTTTCTTTGTGTGGGTCGTATGAAGAAGGCAAAGCCTTGAGGGAATGAAAAGAAAAGATCCAAGGCAGGCCCCGTGTTCACGGCTGCAGAGACCTGGAGCTGGGTGTGGAGATTATAGCCAACATCTTATGGGGTATCTTTCTTAATGGTTTTGCTTCCGTTTTGTATTTCTTTGTCATTATGTGTTATTATGTTCTCATGGTCTATGAGATAACATTCCTAGTGATATTTGTTTGTGCATCATTTTCTTGTGTGAAAAGCCTTTACAAAATAATGTTGCTTTGGAGCAGGATGCACGTCAGCTTATTTGTCTTTAGATGTACTCCCAGTCACAAAACCTTTATATTGGGAGGTCTGTGCATGAACTTTGGGGGAAACCACAAGCCATGCGAAATGGTATGGACATTTTTATGGTGAGAACATGTTTTGTACTTTTACTTTGGGATGGATGGTCTGAAGGTTTTATTAGGGTTTTAGGAATAATTTAGCACCACTGCAGTCCCAATGTTCGTGGAAACACAACCACTGTAAGTCGGGCTGTTGAGTTTTAATCTCTGTGAATGACACTATGACTCCCAGCACCAACTAGAGCAACTCGTTCCCCAGAAAATTAATACCACACAGCCTTTCTAAAGCCTTCCCTCTACTTTCCTTGGTGAGGTTGGGGTGAGGACTCAAATCTTTTTTCTTTGTAAGTCCTCACCCAAGGACATTTTCATTTGCCTTTTGAGAGAGAGAGACAGAGAGAGAGAGAGAGAGAGAGAGAGAGAGAGAGAGAGACAGGGAAGAAGAGAGAGAAGCATTGACTGGTTGCTTTCATATGCTCCCAGGCTTCGGATCCGTGCTGGGACTGGGGGTCACACATGCCCTTGCCCTGACCAGGGATCAATAGCAACCTAGGTATGTGTCCTGACTGGGAATCAAACTCACAACCTTTAGGTTATGGAAAGATGCTCCAACCACTGACCCACACCGGCCAGGGCAGGCTTCCAATCTTTTCCATGACTGTGCTCCTGCAACTTTTGTTTTCCCTCTAGTTCCCTCTATAGAGGGGAGCAACTCTCTGTAGCCCCTGGTGTATTGCATACCAGTTAGTACATAAGGAATTACATAGTCCAGGGGTCAGACTGTGCCATGCTGCTGTAAGAGACCTAGGTGTACAGCGACCGAAATAACAAAGATGGTTTTTCTCACGATGTAAGTCCTGATGGGCATGCTCCAGGTTGCAGGATTTGTGGTCATATAGAGAGCCAGGTTCCTTCCAAGTGTTTTTGCCCCCATTTCCTGACACATTGTGGTCATTCGCATGACTGAAGTTCTGTAGCCACCAGTTCCAGGTTTAAGGGAGTGGGATAGAAGGAGAAGCATATCTGATGTCGAAAGTCTAACATGTCTAAAGTCATTATCACTTCTCATACTCTATCGGCAAGAATTATTCATATGATCACTGTTTTGCAAAGGAAGCTGGGAAATACCGTGTAGCATGGAAGGGGGAGAACAGGTTTTGGTGGAGAGCTAGGAGTCTGCTACATTCTGCAAACTGTTCTCCAGCTGGTTTGCAAAGTCGTTGAAGTCAAGGCCTCCCTTGCAGCTCTCACTATAACGTCTTATGTATGGTGATTTTAGATCGCTTGTGTTTTTTGAATTGTCTTATACAGTGGAATAAATATGTACAATAAAGTCATCCCACAACCAGTTACGCAGAAAGGCACGTGCCATAAACTATAGGAGTTCTAGCCAAAAGGCAGGCTGTGCAAAGTGCATGGCTAGTGTGAGGAGAGATTTGGTCCTTTTTGTGTTGTGTTTGTCTCTGGTGGTTAGGTTAGAAGCAGCTTTGGTGATGGTGATAGCTATTTTAGTAACCTCAGTTACTGACTTCTAAAAACAAAGTTTCTTGAAAAATCAGTTTCGTTAAAACAAAAAGGAACAACAAATGAACTTTACTTGATGTTACAGTATGCTGTTGTTACTATCAAATCTGGCAGGTGTGCAGAGTGAAAACACAGATACACGTAGCTGCTATTTTTGCACGGATAGTTGGAGGCAGTGCTTCTGAAACTTTCATGGACCTCAGAATCAGAACAAGCTGCAAAGCTTGCTAAAAAATGAGCTGGACTCCTCCCCCAAAGTTTCTAATTCACTTATTTTAGGGTGAGGCCTGCGAATTTGCATTTTTAACCAGTTCCCAGGTGGTGTTGATGCTGCTAGTCTTGAGGTCATAATTTGATAACCACTGGTTTAAGATAAGGAGAACAGACCAACCTATCAAAAAGGGGAAGTATCTGATATTACCAGGTCCTGCTGGTGTGTTATTGCCATATTCAGACTTCTAAGAAAACTCTATTATGAAATGAAAACATGTATGTTAATGGCATTTCAGATCAGCTGCCAGATATGGAGACATGTTCCACAGACCCTAAAACTATACCACTGAAGCCTTTCTTGGAGACAGATCAAGAACATTTTAGTAGTATCTATTGAGTGAGCACTTTTGAAAGCTTGCGCATGAAGTGCTAGGGTAAGAAAGGGTAGGCAGAGGCATGTATCTCATCATCAGCTCAGACTTGGATTTTTTTTTTTCTTCCCTCCAGCAAGGTCAGCTAAGCTATCTGGCTTTCTGAGCCAGGGAGTGCAGATAGGTTCCTCCTGCTTTACAGCTCTCAGGTGGGTAGTGGAATTCCGAGGTGTCCTCAACTCCACAGAGACTAGTGTGGTTATCGAATATTAATGTCTGCCATGGCTGCTGTTGCCCTCCCCTCCCCTGATCCTGAGCACCTACTGCCTCTCTTCTAACCTTTGCTCCTCCTTCTCCTTCGGTAGACTGTGTGCGTGTAAAAGCATCTGTGATATCTGTGTGTGACTAAGTTATGCATTTAAGTGAGGTTTCATACAAGGAATTAGTTGTGAGGTAGTGTATTGCAAAGCATCCAACACTGAACTCATTTTTTTCTAGCTGAAAAAAGATCTGGCCACGTAGCTTTCTTTCTTCCCTCCTTTCTTTCTTTATTATATTACATATTTGCATATATTCTTTCCAGTACTGGGTGTGATCTGTTTTATTTGGTCTTCATTACTTATTTTTGAAGTTTTTTTAAGTTATAAAAAAAAATACATTTAATTTTTACTAAACAGTCGCCCCAGAAGTTAGTAAACATCCTTCCATACAGACGTGTGCGTAGAAACACATGTAACCCCTCTAGCATCAACCTTTTTTGGTGACCAGTGTTAACCTTATGATTTATTTCTTTCACATCTTTCTCATATGGTCAATAAATTACATACATTAAAATTTAAAAAAATAGATGTACACATATATATTTTTACTAGATAATACTGTTCACATGATAATATGATTCACATAGTTCTAGGCCTTGGATTTTTCAATTAAACATATCTTGAACATATGTTGAAACAATAAGATGCAGAGATATAGAATTTATTGTTTCTAATGCCTAAATAATATTCTGTAGAGAAAATCAACTGTGATTTATTCAGCCTTCTGATATCGTTGGAAACCACATTCCCAGTTTTGTTCTTCTAAACAGTAATGGGAAAACCTCTCTGAGTATATATGTTTAAATACTGGTGCTTTTAGTTCAGTTGAGTAAATATTAAAAATGGGATTTCTTGATTGAAGGATGTCTGACCTAAAATTTGGGCCCTGGCTGGGTGGTTGAGGTGGTTAGAGCACCATCCCAATACGCCAACTTTGTGGATTCTATCCCCAGTCAGGGCACTTACAAGAATCAACCAATTAATGCATTATTGTGGAACAACCAATTGATATCTCTCTCTCTTTCTTCCTACGTCTCTCTCTCTCTAAAATCAATTAATAAAACAGTTTATTTTTATTTTTGCTGTTGTTCAAACACATTTTACCATATGTCTTTCCAGAAGATTGTATAGACTTAGATACCCCTGCTCCTCCACCCCTAAGGAGCAGCGCATGAAGATACCTACTACCGTGCAGTGCTACCAGCTCTAAATAGTAACTATCACCAATTTTGGCAAGATTGATTTTCTAAATTTTTGTTTCTCTGCCTCCCTTCTAGGTTGAGCACTTTTTCATTTGTTTTTAACTCATTTACATTTATTTTTTTTTTCTCTTGGGTTCTTTTGCTTATCAAATTTTTAAAGTTCTCTAGAGATATTAGTCCTTTGTCAATGTGTTGCAAATATGTTCTTCTAGTTTATTATTGGATAGTGGTGCCTTTGTCTTTTGCCATACAGAAATATTAAATGTTTATGTAATACAATTTGTCAGTCCTTTTCTCTATGGTTTTGTATAGGATTTTAGAGTATATAAAACATTTTCACATTTGATCCTCATAATGCACCTGAGATAAATAGGAAGCAATGTTAATATTCTCATCTTTAGATAAGGACCCTGATCTTCAAAGAAGCTAACTGGCCTGTCAAAATTTGTTAAGTGGTGCGTATCAGATTCAAAATTAGTTGTTTTTAAAGTTCTGACCCTAGCCATTGCACTGTGCTCTGATTGATAGTTCCTTTTACAATAAAAGTTACTTAAATCACTCAGCAGAATATAAAAAAAGTATCTGGTATTAGCAGAATGCAATGGTAATCTGTTTTCAAGGATGTGTGTGATAAAAGCTGTGAGTAGTTTTGTTAGCGAAGGGTGCACTGATATGTGCATAACTGCAGTGATTTGAGCTGTGGTGTAATTGCACTCTTGCAGTGGCGAGCTGTTTTTAACATGGCATCACACAGTATTTCAGTTATTTACGCTGAGAAGCAACCCAAAACCTCAGGTGCACGTGTTAATGAACATCTCAGGAGAACAATCAAGGCAGAAGAGAAGCAACTCCAACAGTGTTCTAGTGACTTGGACCCGGCGCCAGGATAGAGGGCTGATGACTTTTCTTCTGGAGGGAGAGAATTACAAACAACGGAGTAAACAGTTCTTCCTCCTATATTCATCCGAAGTTTGAACAGAGCAAATCTACTTTTCGGTGCAAAATGTTAGTGAGTGTGCTTCCTGTAGTGAACACACTAAAAAAAAAACAGATCACCAGCTTGAGAAGGCTTAAGTGATTGTGCTACCAGATGTCACGGGAGCCCAGTGTGGACTCTGAATGGAGAGAGTTGGAAGGGCACAGGCAGACCTGGTGTTCATTGAGATCTTAATAAAGTGTAAGCAGTTGTGGCCATTGCTCATACCTGGGGAAATGGGGAGCCTAATGTGTTAGATACTTCTCTTGCATGAAAAGAGCAGAGCCCCAGTTCTTCTAGTTCCGTTTGGTTTATTTTGGCCTGTCATTCCTTGTCATGTCCTCGCCACCTGCTCTCTCAACACAAAATCACCTGACTTTTAAAATGAATCCATTTAAAATGAAATCATGTATCATGTTCTTTGGTTACTAGTTCCTCGAGGCTATAGAGATGACAGCCGTGTAAATTAATGATGCCATAAAACGGTTTGGGTACAGTAAAATTGGGATCCCTACTCATATTTTCTTAGCTGGGTCTGTGTACTTATTTCGTACTTATTTTAGTGAACATGCCAAATATGGTTTGCCGTCTCGGCTTTAAATTTTTTTTAATGTATTATTTTGTTTTGTATCATTGGTTTTTATTCAAGAGGCTCGTCTCTATAAACTTGAATTGTGTGGAGCCTGACTTTGAAAAGCAGTAGTTTGTGCTTATCTGTCGAACCCTTTCTTCTAGCCTGAATCTTTAACCACCTTTTGTCTTCTTCATTCTTTACCTCCAAGATTTACTTTCAGTTCTTCGCTAAAGCTATGACTGGAGTTTTGTTGACTAGAATTTCTTCTCTTTGGGTCTCTAGATTCTGGGATGATAGTGTTGGCTCTGGGGTAGTGTGCTCCCCCTATCTCTTTCTGCCATCTGTAAACACTTTCATTCTGCCTTCAGTGGATGGGCCTCCTGAGGATACATGATGCAGAGAGTTTGTGAAAGGAGACTGATAAGCCTGAAAACATTTTCCTTTATAAAAGAGGGAGGGTGGAATGTGGGGGAAAGGTAAGGGAATAGATGTGTTGTCATTATTCCTTGTATGGTTCAAGCACTCTGTGGGCCTTTCATTTACTTGGGATTTTGTGAGACATATACAGATGATCTTTAAGACAGGAAAGTTGCAAATATTTTACATTTAGAGCCATCTCAGAAGGCATGGTGCTGTGTTTCTGGTCAACGGTAGAACCAAAACTGTTATTGTGATACATGGACATAGAACCTCCCTCTTTGTATTAAGCAGCAGGGAATGTAAATTTGGATATCTGAATATTACTAATTAATTTTCATGTTGAGTATATGCTTGCTTCTTTCTCCACCCCTGTAAGCTGCTTTCTTTTATTCTTTCATGTTTTATATTTTAATGCTTAGCCTAAATGCTAGGTACACTTCATTTGGATTGCTATATTCTTATTGTAAAATGTACTTTTAATTTTATTCTCCTAGGATTTTGGCATTTAAAATGTTGTTGAGTCTGTTGACTTATCTATTGCCTTGGCTTGAGGTTTTCTTTTCCCCTCCTTGCATCTTGGGAATATACTGTATGGCATTATGTGATTGGGTTGATTTTTTTTTTTTTAAATACTGTTGCTCTGCCTTTGAAAAAGACAATGAACTTGCTATAGTTAGTAAGCAAAATCTTGCATGCATGGGCAAGAGGAAATTGGGTAATCCTGAGAAATGATCTGCTAGCTTTGAACATGGGATTAATTTTGGTTTTGATTACTGTGTTATACAGCGGTTTGGGAGGGTAGGAGGAAACTCATAAGGATCTGGTTTTTAAGGCAAGCTTTAGAAGGGTTGTGTAAAGTTTGATGTTACTGTAAATAAATATTTTTTGCAGTGATAGCAGTGTCATTCCTAAAAAATAATAAAACTGTTAAACATAGGCCATGGTCACTTCGGCAGGTAGTTTTGGGTTATGAAATATTCCCTCCGCTTTTCATCAGTTACTAATACTCTTTTGTTACCTTGTAAAGTAGATTGCTGAAGATATTAAATGAACAGATTTACGTAAACTTAAAGATTTCATATGAGCATTATAACTTAGAGTTAAATATGGGTGGAAACCTTGACCTGGATCCAGCTCGCCTCCTTCCCTCCTTTGAAAGATCAATTATCTGCTAAGGTGATGTTTTCAGGAATAGGGTTCTTTGCCGAAAGTGGGTATTGTCTTTAAAGTCTACCACTCACCTTAGCCATAAGCCAGGGCCCACCTAGTGAAGATTTCAGGGGTGCCTTGGACTCTTGCTCCTACCAATTGAATAATATGTGTCAATTTGGAGCAAAGAGAATTAATTTTATATGTTTGAGAAAGATTCATTTTTTAAGTGATATTCCTCCCCTTTCTTAAATAGCAAGTGATTAACTACTACTTTAATTTTCAATTAATCAAATTAGATTTCTTCTAGTAGATTTTGATTACATGCAGTTCTAACAGCTTCCAGATACACTTCTCTTTCCCATATGCTTACCATATGCTGAGTAAAACCAATGTAGAATAAATTAGTGTGAAAGTAAGAACACTTAGTTCTTTTGTAGAGTTCATCTTGAATGACAGAAGACAGCTCAGAATCATTTTAGCTATGAGGAACCTTTTGAAAAGTGATATGGAAAAATAACCCATTCATGTGTGCCAAGGTCTGTTTTCATAAATGTAAATTTGAAAGTTCATTAAAATTTTGGCATGTGATTTGGAATGCATAAGAACTGGAAGTGATTCAAAGCCAGAAATCTGTATCCTTATACCAACAACATGTTTCACTGAAGAATGGCTTTGTATGGTTGTTTAATATTTAAAAGGTAAAAAAAAAAAGTGTTTACTCAGTGCTTATGGCTCTGGAAACTCCGGTCAGGATGGAGAGGCTGCAGAGACAAGGGAGAGCCAACAGTCTGAACAGTGGCCCCAGAATGCCTGTCAGACCCTTTTCCTGCACAAGCAGGGCCACGGTCAGTGTGACCACTGCCCCGCATTTTTCAGAGACGAAAAGACAGAAATGCATGTTTTTCTTGCTGTCTTTACGCATGTGAAGAAGGACAAGAAGGCATTTCAGACCACGTAAGATAAGCTGAAAAATGGTTAGACATCGGTGGCATCTGATGCTTAGTAGCTAATATGAGCACTTAATGCTTGAAGACGCTGTGATGTTACATGCCAGGCCTACTGCTAACCCATAATATAAGCCTCTCGAGGTGAGGATATAGAAGCAAAGGGAAGAGGGAAAAAAAACCCACGTACAGTTGATACAAACAAGCCCATTTCTTGTCTGTACTAAGAGAAGCGCATGCTTCCCCATCCTTCTGCCCTTCTTGTCTGTACTAAGAGAAGCGCATGCTTCCCCATCCTTCTGCACTTCTGCAGGTGAGGCACACAGGCAGTGCTAAGAAGAGCCAGGTAAGAAGAGGCCAGAAGAAGCAGGAGTTACTGTGACAGGAAAGCTTTCCTTTTAGAGCTGAAAGCCTGACCACCTGAAATTTTTATTCTCTGCCAGGAGTTATTTTTGCTCTTATATATGTGTGCTTTGTACAGATTTCCTTTTTGTTCTCTTACTCCTCTTTATGACTTTGTTTTTCAAGTTTCTTGTTCCCTGACAGCTCCATCCAGTCTTCTGGTTTCTACCTTCCAGTTCTGTCGAGGGAGAGGACAGTGGTTTATAAGACGAAGAAGATGATCAGCAGAATGAACAATCGCACTCCTTGAGTTTGTGATTATGTACTTAGCTCCTATTCTGTCACCTAGTGTGCCATTTATGGATGTTGTTCTGTAATTAACCAAGCTTCTGGTAGAAAGTAAGTTTAAAATCGTTGTCGTCTTGGTTTATTTCCTCTCTTAGCCTTTGATCTGTCTGACTTTGACACATGCTTCTCACCAGCCTCTGTAGATTCTCATTCTGACAGGATGCTTTGATTTTACCTTACTCCACCACCCACCGCTCGCCTCACCCTCGTTCAGGGTATTAGCTGCCAGACTGGATGTTTCTTCTCTCTGTTTCGTGCAGTCATTTCCTGGGCCCACCTTTTCCCTCACTTGAACTTAGTTTTTCCTACTTCCAGACTCCCTTCCCTCAAGTTATTTTCCACATTGTTGCCACTCTGAAAACATGGGTCTCCTCAAGATTTCCTGCCACTTAAAAGTATTTGGTGGCTGTCTATTGCCTGTAGAATCCAGTTCCTTGAGTACTATGTAAGGGACATCGCAGACTGGCACTTGCCTCGTGGTTGGTCACAAAACAGCCAAGTATCTGCAGCCATACTTCAAGTTTATTTGTAGTTCTTTATTAAACCATGAGCTCTCTATACCCTAGGCTTTTTGTTTACATTTTCCCCTTTGCTTATAATGAATGCCCTTCATTTTCTTCTTGGCAAATAACTTACCTACTTTTCCTTAAAAGAAATCTCTCTTTTGTGTGATTTTAGCTGAGTCTCTAAGCCTTAAATATGGCTTTCCTGTGGTGGTTCCCACAGGAAGGGTACAGCGGTCCTCAGTAACTTTGCCTTTGTGGTTAGATGTGTAGCACATTATGTAAGGGGATGGAGACTGCCTTACTCATCTTTGTGACCCAGCACATAGCAGAAGGCCTGGCATGCAGTCGATGTGCCATAAATATTTACTGTATGGAATTTAGTTTATTTTCCATTACATTTTCTAGAGAATGAGGGCATCTTAAAATAAATGAGGTGCCTAAAAATGGTATATTTGGATAAAGATTTGGGATTTATCATGATTCATGGAAGTAGAAAGGAAATATTGTAATTCTTTGGCACTCAAACTAGTAAATAAATACCAGAAAACCGTAACCAGTGAAATATCTAAAAAACATTGCTATTTGGTTAAGAGTGTGTGTGTGAATGTGTGTGTGTTATAATAAGAAATTAACTTCAAACTAATGAAAGAGTGATTTCAAATTATGAATTATAAAGTTAATAGTTACTGGTAGGGCTAGAGTGGAGCCTAGGCTTTGGGAACTTGATCGTAGAGGACAGTGTTGGGGTGGTGGAGCTGCAGATGTTGCTCCTGAGAGTCACGTGATTGCCATCAGTTTCTCTGTATGACACAGGGTAAATAATCTTTCTGAATCTACTTTTATAAAGAAGGTTTTATTTATTGATTTTTTTAAAGAGAAGGGAAAGGAGGGAGAGAGGGAGAGAATCATCAATGTGTGGTTGCCTCTTGTGTGCTCCTTGCTGGGGACCTGACTTGCAACCCAGGCCCTGACTGAGAATGGAACTAGCGACCCTTTGGTTTGCAGGCCAGCACTCAGTTCACTAAGCCATACCAGCCAGGGCTACTTTTTAATAACACAGGGCACAGTTTCAAGATAGAAAATGGTATTGGCAGAAACAAAAATGGGGAAAATATTGAGTTCTAGGAATTTTAGTATATGGCTTGGCCTTGGTCTTCAATTTGAATGGGACAGTCCACTGTTCTGATTGCCCCAGGGCAATGACGGATATGTTCTGGGGCAAATTGAACCTTCCAAAGGTTTCCATAACATTATCTCTCATTCCACACGTTTTCTTACAATTTTATTTTGACACTCCTGTTAAGAAGTGGGGTTGATGTTTCCTCCCTTTAGAAGCTTGGTGGCCTTCTGTGACTGTTTCAGTCAGTGGAGAACTATGTACTGGGTTGGCCAAAATGTCTCTTTAGTTTTTTCCATAAAATAAAAGACACATTTTTCATTTTCACCAATAACTTTATTGATTTGCATATTTTGAGTATGTCAGCTCTCTCCCATGTGGCATAACATTGATTGTTCTCAATTAATTTCTCAATTTAATTGCTATCAACTTCAACTGGTCTACCTGACCATGGAGCACCATCCAGCAAGAAATTTCCGGCATAGAACTTCTCAGACCACTTTTGACACATTCAATAAGTCACAGCACCTTTTCCATACACTACACAAATCTTTTTTTGTGTTTCAGTTGCATTTTTACCCTTCTTGAAATAATAAGGCATAATATGTCCAAATGTTGCTTATTTTCTTGCATCTTCAGTATTAAAATGGCTACACAAAAATTCACCAATTCTGATAAGTTGTTTTTTTTAACGCATACTAATAAGATTGTTTTGAATGAAAGACAGTTAAGCGCTACTACAGCCATCTTATGGGAAAAACCAAACGAACTTTTTGGCCATCCCAAATAGATGAGGTTATGTGATTTCTGAAGCTACATCATAAACAGAATGCAGGTTCCTCTTTGTTTCTTGGAATGCACTGCTGGCTTGTGAAACCTGCAGCCACCATGTGAGCAGTCCAGCCATCCTGATCACATCTCGATGTGAGGTAAGACCAAATGCAACGGCTCAAATAAAACTAAATGCATTGAGACAGATGCCATGCCAGTCTTCTGCTGCCCAGGATTCCTGCTGCTCCAACTCCAGCCACCCTCTGACTGCAGTCAGATGAGAAGCTCTGAGCCAGAACCGCCCAGCCAACCCTTCCTGAATTCCTGACCTAGAAACCGTGCAAGGTAGTAAAATGGCTGTTACTGTTTTAAACTAAGTCTAGGGTAGTTTATTGTGGAGCAGTTGATAATTAGAACATGTTTTTTTTTGAGAAGCATTTTCTATTTTCTTCTTCTAGATAGTATTGAAGGAAGACAGGGTAAAATTAGAAGCATCTTTTTATTACAGATTTTAGAGTTTTCTCTGTGCTAACATGTTTCTTCAAACTTGTATACCCTAGTTAAGGGCAGGTCAAGGGGGGAAGTATTAAGAGATAATCATGTGATAATTTTTTTTTCCTCTCTGTATATCTTTACTTAGTAGTTGGTAAAGAGAGGCTAGCCAAGACTACTGGTCAAATTGGAGGCGTAAGTAAACACAGCTCACCTCCTCACACATCCACATCAAAAGTACCAAAAAACTATGAAGCAAGCATCACTCACAACAGTCAGAAACCGAGTTGAATGGAAGTCCAACAAATACGGAATTAAAAAACTTAATGCATCCAGACTGGTGGGAGGGGCGGATACGCGGAGACATGGTATAGGCTGTTCCCACACCCATGTGTGGTGGATAAAAATTTGGGAGGGATATCTTGTGAGCGAGGGATTTCAATGACACACCAGGCCCGCCAGCCTAGGGTTCCAGTGCCAGGAAGATAAGTCCCCATAACTTCTAGCTGCAAAAAACCAGTGTGGGTTGAATGGGTGGAAGAAAATTCTGGAAGCCCAAGCACTTCCTTTTAAAGAACCCACACATGGACTTACTCAGACTCATTCTTTCTGAGCTCCAGCACTGGGGTAGCAGCTTGAAAGGCACCAGTGGTATACAGGGAGAAACTGAAGTGTCTGGCATCAGGGCAAGAACTGGGGACAGCTTTCTCCCAGAGAGAGAGTTGGGCAGAGGCCATTGTTTCTATTCTGAAACCTCCCCCCACAGAGCCACAGAGCTGGCAGGTGGGGGCCAAATCTGACACTCCAGCAACCTGGCTGACACTGTTTGCCCCACCCTGGAGATTCCATGAAGCTCCATCCACCCAACTTACTGGCCCAATCAAGCTGTTAACAGTGGCTTTTCCATATGAATGGCTGGTCTTGGTGCATGCTTTACAATTTCCTAAAATCTCTTAAACAAGCAACAGCCTGCCTCAGTCAGCCTCCAGCCCCCACACCTCTTGTTAAGTGGCTCTAGGAACAGCACTAGCAGCAGCCAGCCTTGATTCACAGCTTGGCTTCACCCGGGGAACCTCCAAATTTAGCACATTAGCAGTCATTTGCAGTTGCTTTGTAGCTCATACAGAGTGGCTCTGGGCAGAACACAGGTGGTGGCTGACCTTAGCCTGCACCACCCAAGAAACCCAAGAGCCTGAGCACCCAGTGGACAGCTACAGATCAGGTTGGAGCACCACCACACTGACCCTGAACAGCTGATCTTCCACAGAAGGCAGAGGTTGGAGCCAGTGGTTACAGTTGGGCTGTACAGCTGACTGGCCTGGGTAAATCCCTCCCATTGACCTGCTAACAGCAATCAAGGCTCAACTACAAAAGGAGGGTTACTCAGTACACACAGAGGGCATATCTTGAGTACCCAGCCTGGGTGAGAGGGGAGGTTCTGCCACTGGACCTACAGGATACCTATTACATTAGGTCATGCTACCAAGATGCAGAGTCAAAGCAGCTCTACCTAAGACATAGAAACAAATACAGGGAGGCTGCCAAAATGAGGAGACAAAGAAACAAGGCCCAAATGAAAGAACAGATAAAAACTCTAGAAAAAGAACTAAACAAAAGGGAGATAAGGACTCTATCAGATGTAAAATTGAAAACAGTGGTTATAATGATGCCCAAGGAACTTAGTGAGGACCTCAGCAGCATAAAAAAGAACCAGTCAGAAATGAAGGATACACTAATTGAAATAGAGAACAGTTTACAGGGTAACAATAGTAGGGTGCATGAAGCTGAGAATCAAATCAATGATTTGGAACATAAGGAAGAAAAAAAATCAACCCATCAGGACAACAAAAAGGAAAAAGAATAAAAAAAAGTGAGGATAGTACAAGTAACTTCCGGGATAACTTCAAGAGGTTCAACATTTGCATTATAGGGGTGCCAGAAGGAGAAGAGAAGGAGCAATAAATTGAAAATCTGTTTGAAAAAAAATGAAAGAAGCTTTCCTAATTTAGTAAGACATGCAAGTTCCAGGAAGCACCTAGAGTCCCACATAAGATGAACCCAAAGAGGCCTACACCAAGACACATCATAATTAAAATGCCAAAGGTTAAAGTTAAAGAGAAAATCTTAAAAGCATCAAGAGAAAAGCAGTCAGCTACTTATAGGGGAGTTGCCATATGACTCTCAGCTGATTTCTCAAAAGAAACTTTGCAAGCTATAAGGGATTGACAAGAAATATTCCAAGTCATGAAAAGCAGGAACCTGTAGTGAAGAATGCTTTACCCTGCAAAACTATCATTTAGAATCGAAGGGAAGATAAAGAGCTTCCCAGACAAGAAAAAATCTAAAGGAGTTCACCATCACCAAACCATTATTATATGAAATGTTAAAGAAACTTGTTTAAGAAAAAGATGGAGGAGGTTGGGGAATGATGGGGAATGAGTGAAGAGGTGAGGGGATTAAGAAGTACAAATTGGTCATTGCAAAATAGCCATGGGGATGTAAAGTAAAGTATAAGAAATGGAGTAGCCAAAGAACTTATGCACATGACCAGTGGACATGAACAAAGGTGTGGGGATGGCCTGAGGGGATGGGTGGGGGGAATTGGGTGGAAGAGGGCAAAGGGGGGGGAAATTGGGACAACTGTTATAGTGTAATCAATAAAATATAATTTAAAAAAAAACAGGAAAAACCCAGCAAAAACAAAAATAGAGACTGTCCAATGTTAGATATTAAATTAAGCTTGTTCTATTGCTAGGAACCCATCTGTTTTAGGGAAGTAGCACCACGTAGAAGAAATTCTGCAAATTAGCTTGTTGAACAATGAATGTGGTGTAAAACCAGACTATTGTCCTGGTGCTCAGAATTTATGTTGACTATTTATTGTTCAGTGTGCTTTTGTTAAAGTGAGTGCCTGCTGTGGATTGAATTGTGTCCACCCAAAAGATATGATGAAGTTCTAACCCCGGGTACCTGTGAATGTGACTTTATTTGGAAACAGAGTTTTTTTTCCTCCCAAATGTAATAGAGGTTAAGATGAAATCATAGTGGATTGGTGTGGGTTCAAGTCCAATAGCTGGTGTTTTTATATGGAGGCACTGTGAAGATACAGAGACACACAGGGGAGGAGACTATGGAGTCACGCTGTCATGGCTAAGGAATGCCAAAGAGTACTAGTGACCACAGGAACTAAGAGCAATCTCGCGAAGGCTCTCCCCAGAACTTCCAGAGAGAGCATGGCCTTGTCAAATACCTTGATTGTCTGGATTTCAGACTTCTAGTGTGAAAGGTTAAATTTCTGTTGTTTTGAGCAGGTGATTGTATTTTGTTTATGGTGCTTTGTTATACAGCCCCAGGAAATGAATGCCATTCCAAAAGTTAGGGTAAATGAAAAAAAAATGTTCTTCAAAAGTTATGAAAATAAAAATATAAGCTACTCTGGGAGAAAATACTTGCTAACTATCTCTCTGACACAGGACCTGAATCTAGAATATATAAAGAATTTACATCTCAGTAATAAGAATACAACCCACTTTAAAAAGGAACAAAAGATTTAAAAGTACACGTCACCAGAATAGATAATATGGATGCCAAATAAGCACATGAAATGACCCACAGTATCATTCGTCTTTAGGAAATGCAGATTTAAACTGCTCTGAGATATTATACACTGCCCGTAGAATGGCTAAAATTAAAAAGGCTGACCATAGCAAATGTTGGTGAGGATACAGAGCAGCTGGGACTCTCACACATTGCCGATTGATACTAAAAATGTTATAATCAATTTGGAAAACAGTTACTCAATTTCTTAAAGCATTAAGCATGTATCTATTTGGTTGTTCTTCTCATAGATATTTACCCAAAAGACTTAAAAGCTTATGTCCATATGAAGAGTTTTACACAAAAGTTTATATGAGCTTTATTTGAAATAGCCTCAAACTAGGAGGAACCCAGATGTCTACCAGTAGGTGAATGGATCAGCAAAAATATTATGGTGTATCCGCACAGTGAAATGCTGCTCAGCAAATGAAAAGGAATCAACTATACAAAATGACATGGATGAATCTCAGTGTAATTAAATAATTATTGTTGAGTGAAAAAAAACAGGGTCCTCCCTCTACCCCAAATATATTGTGTGACTCCATATTATTAAAATTCTAGAAAATGCAAAGTAATTATAGTGACAGAGTGCACATCATTGGCTGCCTGGAGACGAGAAGGTGGGCAGGCCAAGGAGGGGAAAGGGTTTTAAAGAGATGTGAGGAAACTTGTAGGGTTGATGGATGTGTTCATTATCTTGACCATGGGAATAGTTTCCTGGGTGTATACTTACATGAAAACATAACAACTTATGCACTTTATATATGTGAATTTTTAATATATCAATCATGTCTCAATAAAGCCAGGACAAAACAAAAAAAAGTTATATGGGAAAACTGTAGGATTAAGTCAAGGGCTTAAACCACAGGCCCTATCCTACTAGTCTTTATAGCTGAGCATAATAAGGAGTGTACCGATGAATAAATCATATCTTTAATGGCAAGAGACCATTTAAATCTAGAGCTTTAGTAAAACGAGTAAAACAAGTCTTTAGAATCAGTTGGGGTTTAATCATGGAAGAAGACAGCAATGGATTGGGGATTAAGAGAGTTATTACAGAAATTAAACTGTAAACATTTCTGGGAGGAGCTTGGGCAGTGAGGGTCCAGGAGGCAAGTTGCAGGGTCAGTGGGGACTCTAACTAGGGAGTTGAGAAGTCAAGCAGGAGCAGTGCTCACGAGCAAACCCTGTGGAAGGCTGTGCCTCCACGTAGTTGCCACCTCTGAGGGTCCAGGGGTGGGCCCAGCGTTGCTGTTGACCTGCCTGGCAAACTTGAGAAGTTGAATGGGATGTGCGAGGAGCAAAAATAAGCTTCAAACCACCCATGTAGCCATGTCTGGTCACCATACTGTGACAGCCTTCAGAGAGTAATGGCTTCCATATCCATGGAGATCCTTTTACATCAACGCTAATTCTACTTTTGGTCAACTTTAACCTGTAACTATACAGGAAGGAGATTACAGGAAATGTTGTTCCTGCTTAATCATGTTGACACAGCATAAACCACTATGGCTTGCTAAGTCATGAGGTTGGTCATTGTAGTGCTAATTAGGAACCTAAGCGCCTCTGTTCGTGTATGGTGGGTTGACTCCGCTAAACAAATGCGGAGTATCTTTGAGACTGATCTCATTGGGACAGAATAGAGTGAGAGTCAGTCCTGGCATGAAGACTAAGGGTAGATCTTTTGAATCAGGGCTGATTACAATGTAAACAATGGGAGACTGCTATGCCTCTTATAACGAAGGTGTTTATAGCAACATAAACACCTTTTAAACACAGTAACATAAACAGTTTCTCAAGGAAACATTCTCTGGCATTCAGGAAATGTTTCTTTCTTTACAAACACAAAAGTGTGTTTTTTTTTTTTTAAGATTTAATTTACTTAAGGGCTCTGTTTAGAACAAGGCTCTGATTGTAGAGGGTTAGTTATTCCCAGAGCACTTTTGTGGAAGGCTATAGTTGAAGTCCTTATAGAAGCATCTTGTTTAAAAATCTGTAGGCTAACAGCACAGGTCAGTGCAGGTGTACCATGTTACATATTGGATACACCTCTGGAGAGGTGAATAAATTAAACTTTTGTGAGTCAAATTGTATTGTAAATTCCCAGTAGCCTGCGATTTGATATTTTCTTACAAAAATCCTTGAAAGTGTGAGGACCCTTTGTTACAGGTTTAACAGCCTGACCAGTCACTGTGAGACCAGGGACTGTGACAGGGGCTGTGTATTCGTCTCAAACATACACACCTAATTCTTTGTAAGGTGAATTAAATTGGTTAATTAGGATTCTTACATTAAGATTCTTTAAAACATTTTTAACAAGGAACAATTAAAAATAGATTTCATCCACAAGACCCACTTTAGGTTTGAAAAAGAGAGGAAAATTCTTTAGCAAGAATGGTTTCTTAATAGAGAATGGAGAACAGATGTACCTATTTTCAGCATGTTATTAAAAATATCTAGTCCTGGTAGCGCACTGAAAAATCCTGTTAATAAGCACAAAGCATCAGCCACACACATATATTTTTTTTTAATCTTCATGGAAAGGCTTGATTTAATTAAAAAGTTTACCAGCAATCTTTAGGAATCATTTATTCATTGCTGACTGCAGATTTTCTGCAGCTTTCCACAGCTTAGAATGAGCAAGCAGTAGAAAGTTAATCACACCACTTTCTGACTTAACCTTCAGACGAAGTGCTCTTCAGACTTTAATGTGCACAAGATGCAGATTATTAATCTGTTAGGTCTAGGGTGGGGGTCTGAGGTTTTTAGTTCTAACAAATTCCCAGGTGATGTTGATGTTACTGATTTGGTGTCATACTCTGAGAAGCCAGGGAATATAAGATTTTCTGAAAATAATTTCTTGGTATGGCTACCCAAAGTCTTCAACATTTTTCAGCAAATGTGGTAGAAACAGAAAAAAAAAAGATTGTTTTCACGTATGTCCAGTTTTTGTCTAGGGAACAAAGAGATAGTGGTAGACTCCCATTAAGTTAGTTGCTAATAGTTTGGTAGGATTGAAGAACAGGCATTTCACATTCAGCTAGCTGCAAACACAGTACATTTTTAAAAATTTAAGGAAGTGGGCCCATTTAAAAGCCAGCTTCTCGTGGAGATGCTAATTATCCTAGAAGGGGGAAAATATATATGTACATATATGTGTGTGTGTGTGTGTGTGTTTGTGTGTATAGAGAGAGAGAGAGAGAAACATGGATGTGAGAAACACTGGTTGGTTACCTCTCATAGATGCCCTGGCTGAGGACTGAACCTGCACCCCAGGCACGTGCTCTGACCGGGAATCAAACCTGTGATCTTTCAGTTTATGGGATGATGCTCCAACCCACTGAGCAATACTGGCCAAGGCTGGTCTTATATATTTTCAGTGAAAACTTCAGACAATTGGATTTATCTGGAAAGTAACATTGAAAAATGAATTTGAGGTTAGGAAAAAGTATTCAGAGGGAAACAAAATCAAACACTGCAAGGAATTATTTTGACTGTTTCTTAAAATAACCCAGTTTTTCTTAATTATAAGTTGAACCTTTATAGTGTAATTAAAATTTAAGAACAAAAGAGAGCAAATGACCTCTTCAAAGCTTTTTGGATTCCATATGTAGGATTTCTGGATCCCTGAAGAATGGGAAAGGATGGAACTGAAAGGTTGTCTGTGTGGGGTGATGTGATGGACCACAGAAATAATTTAGCAATAGTAAATGTTCGTTAGAGTCCTGACACAGAGGAGAAAAATAATTCTTAGGAATCCTGGAGGACAAATTATTTTTATCTGCTGTAATGATAATTGTTAGCCAAATTATTTTTAACTAGGATACTTTAATAGTCTTCAGCTTGACTTTGTCATCCAGAAAATAAATGCACACTTTCACAAGTAGATTTTCCAAAAGGCTGAGGCTGTTTATATATGACATTTTTGTGTATGTGCTTTGGAGGGTTGAGAGTGTTGGAAGTATGCATTCCAGAAAAGTGAGGAAGGACACAGGTGCTTCTTGGGGGCTAAGTGTTAAAGTCACTGCAGCATATTTTTAAGTCATGAAAGGGGTAGGAAAATGTGGTGTTACAGATAAA
>VMDR010014419.1:0-23571 GCA_007922815.1 Macrotus californicus | reverse complement strand
AAAATAAAAAAAAGTGTTTTTTGGCAGCAGTTGTTTTTCTTGTTTGTGATGATATGCTACACAAATAGAAACATTGGCTGTTTATTTTGGCATTTGGGTATGTCTTCAGTTCATTTCAACCTATACTATCACATCAAAATGTAAATGAAAATAAAAAGGGGTTAGCGCACAGTCCTCTTTTGTCTCATTTCAGTTTGCACTTTGATCTCACAAATTACTGTTCTCTGATTTTTGTAATTGATTTTAAAGAGAGGAAGTGGAAAGAGAGAGAGAGAGAGAGAGAGAGAAAGAGAGAGAGAGGGATTTGTTGTTCCACTTATTTATGCATTCATTGGTTGCTTCTTGTATGTGCCCTGACTGGGGATGGAAACCACAATGTTGGCATATCCAGATGATTCTCTAGCCAGCTGAGCAACTCGGCCAGGGCTCAGATTTTTGTTGTTGGTATTTTGAGGCAGGCTTTGAAGAATCAATAATATGAAACATTTAGCAAAAGATTTGCATTTTGTTCAATGAAAATTACTGACTTTGGGATCAAAGGCTGATTTGAGATCATTTAATACCTCAAAACATCTATTGTTTGAAAAACTGTTTTCTTAGTGACAAGCAACAAAATATGTCAGAAAAGAGAAAGTAGGAGAGGTATACTAAAAAACTATTTGAAATTCATGGAAGATTGTTTTTAGAACTCCTGCAGATTTTAGAAGAAAGCTGTCATAGCATTTTGAAAGGGTGTCCAGGAGACAAATGGGCCTATAAATTTGGAAAGAGCATTTTTCTTTTTGAATATGGGATAGATTGAAATTTTCTACTCTTAACAGTGCTCTACCTGGTGTTACAATTAAGGTAGTTTGGCAAGGCTCAGAGTATACAGCTCAGCATGGGATTGAAATTTTTCTGGCTGTAGAGCTCTTTTTCTTGGGATCTTTTCCAGTTTCCAGTGATAAGTCAATTCTTTTAAATAGTAATGAAAATTTTTTAGGGTAAGTACTAGGCATAGCATATGCCTTTCTACATCATCTTACGTTAATCTTTATCCCAACTTTTTGATATAGGTACTTTTTTAATTGCTATTTTACAAATTTTAGAAAATCCACCAACCTGTGGGTTTAGGAACTTTTGCTTTTATTCAGAGGTAGTAAGGGTCTGGAGTATTGATACTGGAACTCACATGTGCTAAAATCCAAATTTAAAATATTGTCAGTCTTAATCTGCTTCCTAACTGAAAACAGTTGTGGGATTTACTGCGCTAGACAAGGAGGATCCAGGCATTCTAAAACTGGAAAGATTATATAGGCCTTTAATATTTATTTTTAAAAAACTTAAAATTCCATTAGTAGAAATTCTGACTTTCATATTCTTGAAGGAAACTGATCTGGAAAATAGAATCCCACAGCTCCTTTGTCTTACTCATCCTCGTAAGATGAGTTACCAGCTTCCATTCAGGTCAAATAATACTCTTTCATTTGAAAAGGATAATTTGATTATATAAGTGTTTACACTTAATATGTTTGTATGCCTTCATCTGGTTTCCATTTGAGGTGGAGCTTTTTTATCTTAGCCAGATAATTTTTTTCCAGCAGTTTTTTTCCCAACCAAGCAACACTATTTCCCAAAGCAAAACAGTTGGTCGTTTGCACAGAAGGGCCCTTCCCAAAATACAATTTGGACATAGATTAAGTTCCTCAGGCCATGACCCCCACTGTACAAGGAATATGCATTTGCATTTTTTGAGAAAGCCATATTGATGATCCCAAGGAAAAGTGATAACTTTCATTCTGTGCAATGTCTTTATTAAGAATGGGGTGATACAAAAAGACTATAACATAGTCATATCTTTGGCCTCCAAATTAAAAGTGCTAGTACATCCCAACACAACTCCCCTGCAGACAATAGGTGTTAGGAGGTTACATTGACAAATGAGTTTTGCTGTGTCTTCCTCTTGTGGTCCAGGTAGCCATTGTTAGAAGCAGAACCCTTGGGAAGCAGTCTTTCCAGGGCAGATGTTCAGTGCATGAACACACTGGCAGCAGATCCAGTGACAGTCCTGAAATTCAAATTATTTATTATTATTAACTTAGCTGTCATATGTCATAAGTTTATCAAAAAAGGTTACAGCCTCTTTCATCCTCACTCAGGAGAAAGAGAACCAGGGCTGGGGAATCAATAAAGTTTGTCTTCCTGCCACAAAAAAACAAAAATAAAACAGTTACAGAAATTAATTCATAACATTATTGAGTGGGTGGTGAGAAGAGCCCTCTTATATACCCTGCTGCTAGAAATGCAAATTGTCATATGCTTTAAGGAAAGCAGTTTGGCAATTTGTGTCAAAAGTCTTTTAAAAATACATATTTTTGTCTTAGTAATTTGATTTCTAAAATTTATCCAAAGGAAAAAACAAAAAGTCTACATGACAATTTAATTACAAAAACTTTTATCTTGGCATTATGTGTAAGAACCTCAGTGTTCAATAGTGGAGGAATGTTTCAGTAAACTTCTCTGTGTCCATAAATGTAGATCAGGGTTCCTCAGCCTTGACACTGTTGACATTTGGAGCCTGGTAGTTCCTTTTGTGGGAGCTGTCCTGTGCTTTGCAGGATGTTTAACACCATCCCTGGCCTCTGGCCGCTAGATACCAATGGAGCCCCTACTTTCCCCATCCTTGTAACAACCAAAAATGCCTCCAGACACTGCCAAATGTCCCCTGGAGGGCGACATTGCCTCTGATTGAGGACCACTGATGTACATCAGGCAGACTTTCAAGACAGTTTTAAATGAACATTTAACAAGGGAAAATAATTAATATCTTGTTAAATCTTTTAAAAAGGTGCGTGGTTGCCACAAAAATGTAAAAAAGATATCAATAGACCAATTTAGAGGATGTAAAGTTTTTTAATGGCAAAGGATTGCTCTGATGGTTCTCTGCAAAACCAGATACTCCCATCAGATCTCTCAAAACAGTCATGAATAACACAGCCATCATCATAAGTCCACATGAGAGGATCTACCAGGTGCGGGAAGCTTTCCTTTTTCATTCCAGTAAGAATTTAGGAATTATTTTTGTGTTCACCCCTCCCTCCATTCTCACCCCATTTTCAGCTGTTCTCGGATTTTGGCTTTTTATCTACCTCTTCACCTAGTACAAATAAATACTATGTATGCACATTCCTGAATTCACTATGAGCCTAGACACATCAAACTTTAATTTCCTAACCTCCCTCAAGAGGCCCAAGCTTTAGGTCGACATGGTATGTGTCCTTCCAACTGGTTAACAGGTTTAGGATGCTTTCCATTAAAAAAAATTAAGTGTGCAGAAATACATGCATATTTTAAAAGTTAGTTCTTAGAAATAAATTTATATATGATTAAAAAATTAACTACTTGTTACCCTGGCCTGGTGGCTCAGTCAGTTGGAGTGTCGTCCCATACAGCCAAAAGTTGTGGGTTTGATTCCTGGTCAGCAGGAACGTACCTAGGTTGTGAGCTCAGTCCCTTATCGGGGCACATATGGAAGGCAACCAATCGTTTCTCTCTCTCTCTCTCTCTCTCTCTCTTTCTTCTTCTCTTCCTCTTTCTCTCAAATCAATGAACATATCCTCAATGAGGATTTAAAAAAATAAGTACTTGTCTATTTTTTATATTTATTATTGAAAATATTTTGAAAGAGAAAAAAATTATTTAAATCACAAATCTTAGGAAAAAGAATTAAATTGATTTGAAATATCTTGTGCAGCTTTTAATATATTAGTCCTGTCAGTAGGAGGAATATGTAAATGAAGATAGTCTAGGTAAGTTGTTTGAGGAAGTCATTCAGATTTGGGGGAAAGTAAATTATTTCTCAGACAGTTCAGAACATTCTATATAATATTTTTTTAAAGGAAAAGAAACTATATCGGTAGTCCACTTTTGCTCTTCTAAAATAAGTCTCCTGACATACTTGACAAGCAATGAACTTAAAATTTTCAAGAAATAAATTCATTTTCTTTCAATGATTTTAGTCCATGGGAAGCTTACTCTTGATGTTACAAATTAAGTGTATTTTAGCTTTTCCCATGTGCCCTTTGGAAAGTGTGGAAGGTTTTCAAGGGGTGGAAATCTGAAATAGCAGGAAGGGAAAGGTAACTACAGGAGAGAAAACCTTCCTTGCGTGTCTACATCTATAGGAAAAGAGGTGGGTGCAGAGTTGGTTCTGTTGTTTCCACAGCACCTTGGTGATCCTTCTGGTGGAGAAAAGTTCAGAGAACTCATTTGTAATGCATAAGACAAGCAAGAGGGATTTTGAGAATTATGGCAGCCTGAGAGCTGGGGTAGGGGGTAAGGAGGAAGAAGAAGGAGTCATAGGTAGGATACAGGGTAAGAAGTCAAGGCCTAAGACATACATGAAGAGCACATAGAGATTTTGCAATAGATTTTTAGGAGAGACTTTTAATTTTTAGTAGCTTAACTATGAGGGATATACTAGAGGCAATGCTGAAAATATTCAACAACTCTTCAGCACAGGCTTAACCTGGGATTAGCCAGGTCAGGGTGAAACTGCAGAACAGCAACCTCAGATGTGGCATCCCTTTAACCCAAGTTATAATGAAAATGGCTACATACCCAGACACCTGTGTTAGAGATGCAACTTCTCCTGCAGCAAGAGGCGAGAAGAATTAGGGGACTGTGAGATGGACAGGAGAGGGCAATGTGGGTGAGACGTTGTGCTGAGTGTGTGCTCCCTCACTAGCCAGCTCATACCGTGTCTGCCAGTCTACGTGTAAGGAAACCCTTCTTTACCTCTAGGGGAACATGCCTCTCCGTAGTTTCTGCATGCTGTGTCCCTCTCACAAACTGGAAGTGAGCTCCCATTCTCCCCTACCCTACCAATCACCCCTACCCTTGCCCTGTGTCCCATTTTTTCCTTCCTTAGACTGAAAGGTCTGCTTTAAAAAAAAAACCTACTCTTCACAGGACAACAGTACCCTGTAGCATTTACCACTCTCTGACCACAGCTGGCTTGTCAGCTTTCATCTTGGTGACTCCATCAGTGGACTCTGGCTCTAGGACACAGTTGACCATGTTAGAGTGGCTGTTGTTTTCCCTGGTCTGGATGCCCATTGCCTGGAGTGCAGCGTGATATCAAGTTTGATTTTGGAGGGTCCTGTCTGCCCTTGCAGGGCCACACAATTGCCTTCAGTGGCTCCAAGATTCCTAATAATCAAGAATTTACCTCGTTGCTGGCAGGAGCGTAGCCCACCAAGACTTTCACAGGTTTCTTGTTTCCAAGAGCCTTAAAAATGTTGTTTTGTGTTTCATTATGTTTTTAGTAGAGCACTGGGGATATGACTTGGGGAGTTCTTGCTGTGCCCTGGATTGTTGACTCTTTGGAGACAGAAGACATCTACCAGGAAGCGCATACTCTGCAAAGGGAAATGAGCCAAGTTTTAGTTATGGGACAAATCCACGTTTACAGGAGGAGCACGAAGAAGAATGGACAGAGGAAAAAACTGCAGGAAAATGATTTGGAAAGAAAAATTTTAGAAATTTTTTTGGGAAGTTCTGAAAAATGATCAGAGTGGCTGAAAGCATGCCTCATTATTGGAAAATGAGAAATGAGGAGAGCAGTTTTCGTAGAGGGGTGGAAGCTATGATAGTAAGTGGGATATCCCTTAAGAAGCGGACCACTGGTGGCTCAGGATGGTTGGCAGGACATGGACCTAGCAGCTCCTTAAGGAGTCACACTGAGAGGTCGTGTGTGTGTGTCCTGAAAAACTGCAGAGCACACGCCACTCCAGTCAGCTCCCTTAGAATTCATGTGAAGTAGCTAAAACCTACCTTTGTACAAGTGCACTGGAGAACACAGGAGTTTCCACTTCCATCACTTCTCTTTTTCTTTTTTTTAATGGTGTATACATATTGTAGTTCAGTGTCCATGTGGCTAGGGGTAATGTGCTTAGAATTACAGGGGGAAAACATTTGAAAAAGTTTCCAATTGATGACATTTGTACTATAATGAACATATTGTGTTGAATTAGAAGAAAAAGAATACTCAATTTTGCATAAATTTCCTGGACAAGAGAAGAGCTTTTCAGCTTCCGATGTAGTCCTATTAACTTAGTCAAATCTCAAATTCTTAATGATTTCTATCAATGTGGGGGAATCTGTGGTGTAGGTAGGTGTAAAACAGTAATTGTCACAGGTGTTTGAGTAGTGAGGTTTGCTTATCTGCATCAGAGGTGATGTAGGAGAGGAGAATTCTACAGAAATTGAAATCACAAGTGCAGCTGACCCTTGAACAATGGGGGTTTGGACTACGCAGGTCCACTTATACACAGATTTTATGCAACAAATATTATTAAGGTATTTTCTCATGATTTTCTTAATATTTTCTATTCTGTAGGTTACTTTATTGTAAGAGTACATATATAATACGTATAACATACAAAATATGTGTTAATTCACTGTTCACATTATCGGTATGCTTTCTGGTCAACAGTAGGCTATTAGAAGTTAAGTCATGGGAGAATCAAAAGCTATATGTGGCCCTGACCAGTGTGACTTGGTTAGGCATCATCCCGCAAAGCGAAGGGTCACCAGTTTGATTCCCAGCCAGCGCACAAGCTTAGGTTGTGGGTTCGGGCCCCAGACGAGGCACATGAGAAAGACAACTGATCAGTGTTTCTCTCTTACATCAGTGGTGCGCTCCCTCTCTTTCTCCCTCCCTTCCCCTCTCTCTAAAAATAAATAAATAAAAGTTTTAAAAAGCTGTAGTGGATTTTCAACCAATGTCACCCCAATAAACTTAATAACTAAAAAAACTATGAATTTTTGACTGAGTGAGGGGTCAGGACCCCTAAATCTGTGTTCAAGGGTCAACTGTAAACAATTTTCAAGGATTATGTGTGAGTTTTTTCATGTTAAATAATATGAATTCAATTGAATTATGATATTGAGTGTCTGCTATATGGAGGCATTAATACCAAGTGCTATTTACTGTACATACAAGCGATTAAAACAGCAGTGAGTATCACCCCAGCTATCCCAACTGGAATGTCACCTTATCCACAGTCTTAGTTTCCGTGGTTTCAGTTACCCATGTCAGCTGTACTCCAAAAATATTAAATGGAAGATTCCGGAAATAAACAATTCATAAGTTGTAAATTGTGTTCCATTCTGAGGAGCACAGCAGAGTCCCACACAGTTCCACTCTGTCCCACCTGGGGTGTTCATCGTGACCACACTGTACATCCCATTACTTTTTAGTCACTTAGCAGCCATCTCATTATCAGATCATTTATTGGATATTTTGAGAGAAAGAAAGACCACATTCACAAAACTTTTATTTATTATAGTATATTGTTATAATTATCCTATATTATTATGGTTGTTGTTATAATCTCTTACTGTTCCTAACTTATAAATTGAACTTTATCCTAGGTAGGTATGTATAAGAAAAACATAGAATACATACAATTCAGTAGTACCTGTGGTATCAGGATTCCACTGGTTGCCTAGGAATGTACCCCTGACCGATGAGGGGGAACTACTGTATATGAGACAGAGGATATGTGACACTGGAAAGGTCTAACAAGGTAAGAGAATCTGTGGAGGCTTCATGAAGAAATAGCATTTGCAAAGGGCCTTGAAAGAAGTTAAAACCCCAGCCATCAAACAGGGAGCCACTGGCAGTGGGCTGAAGGGTGTGGCAATGGCACACCCAGGGTAGTGAGCCTTGCTGAGGCAGGGTGGCTCCGGGGGGCCATGCGTGGGCTGTGGAACTGGGTGAACCAGAGTCCACATCTGTTTCTTTTTTTTTTTTTAGGTTAGTGGGAAATAATTTTAATCAAAGAATTGTACATTTGCTTCCCACACATCTCGCTTTCTAATAGGAAATGATGTTGTGATCCATTTCACTACAATATTACAAAAACATAAGAAAATATTAAAAATAAACACAAAAGGCAAGATGGGGGTGAAATAAACTGTTTCCCCTTCAAAACATCTATTCCAGTGCCCACAGCACAGAAGAGAATCAGAACAAACAAGTAACAAAGATCCCCCTGATCACATTTCCAAAGAACTGGAGAGAAGAAACAGGATGAAAATGGCGGCATGAAAGGGAATGGATGTCAGCAGAACTGCTTCAGTAACCAACCTATTCTGAGTGAAACGCTCTCTCTCAGATGCAGTGAATTCCGAACAAGGCTAAACTTTAAGATACTCCTTCAACTGAAATTAGAAAATACCCTGACAGTGAAAGTGGCTCTTCTGCCTAAGTTTCCTAAGAGCCTCTTTCTCCATGAACCAATGATGTGAAACAGAAGTATGTTCGGGCATCAAAGTTGTCACAGTAGCCCTTCCATCTCCTTCATAAAGGCTTCATACACATCATCCTTAGTTTGTACTGAGATGGGAACAGATGGACCAGATTTGGGGGCTGCTTTGGCAAGAGGCGCAGCAGAATCATCCTCTGACTTTCTTTGGGGAGCAGCAGTAGCCTCTTTATTCTCCCGATGGACCCTCAGTGCAGTGGGCACAAATCGAGTAATCCCGGCCTTGGGATTAGTGATCTGTGGCTTGGCACTGATGGTTGCTGTGGCTTTCTTCTCAATGGTAGCTGCGCTCATGTCATCCGCCTTGGGTCGCTGAATCAGGTTGGGTGGTGCACTTAAAACTCCTGGGTTTGGCAAGGGAGCCGGTGGGAAAAGCCCAGGTGGGGCAGGTCCGAGTGGAGGCACCAAAGGTGGGCGCATCATGCCAGGGCATGGCGGAGGGATACCTGGAGGTGCAGAGGGAGGTAGCCTTGGAGGGGGTCCCCAAGGAGGAGGGCCAGGAGGCAGACCAGGAGGTGGACCTCGGGGAGGGCCAGGAGGTCGGCCCGGTGGTAGTCCTGGAGGTAAAAGTCGGGGTAAAGGCCCTCGGAGTCCTGGCATTCCAGGTGGTCTTAGAAACGGAGGAGCACCTGGAGGTGGTCCAGGAGGAAGACCAGTAGGTGGTCCAGGAGGCCGTAAAGGTGGAGCAGGAGGTGGTCCAAGAGGAGGCGGTCCTGGCATGGGAGGTGCTTGTATCTGAGAAGGGGGAACAGACTGTGGGGGAGCACATCTGTTTCTGACACTAGCCAAGTACCTACAAGTTCCTTGTCCCCATCTGTAAAATGGAAAAAATACCTACCTCATAGGACACTTATGATTATTCAAGTGGAAAAGTTTCTGGCATGGAAATGCTAAAAAATATCCCAGTTTTAGTTTTTGAGGAAATTCTGTACTGTTTTCCACAGAAGCTGTACCAGTCTGCATTCCTACCAACAATGTACTAGGGTTCCCTTTTCCCCACATTCTCACCAGCACTTGTTGTTTGTTGATATGTTTATGATGGCCATTCTGACAGGTGTGAGGTGAAGTGATATCTCATTGTGGTTTTAGTTTGCATCTCTCTGATGGCTAGTGATGTTGAGCATCCTTTCATATGCCTGTGGGCCCTCTGTATGTCCTCCTTGGAGAAGTGCCTATTCTACCTTTTGATCCAATGATTCCATTGCTGGGATGTATCCTAAAAATCCCGAAACACCAATTCAAAAGAATTTATACACTCCCATATTCATAGCAGTGCTGTTTACAATAGCCAAGATTTGAAAACAGCCTAAGTGATCATCAGATGAGAGGATGAAAAAACTGTGATACATTTACACAGTGGGATACTATAGAGCAGAAAGAAGGAAATTCTACCTTTTGCGACAGCATGGGTGGAACTGGCACTATTATGCTAAGTGAAATAAGCTTGTCGGTGAAAGACAAATACCATATGATCTCACTTCTAAGAAGAATTTAATGAACAAAGTAAACTAATGAGCAAAATAGAACTAGAGACAGAGAACCATGGAACAGACTGACAGCTGCCAGAGGGAAGTGGGGAGGCGGGGACTGACTAAAAGAAGATGAAGGGATCAGTCAAAGAACATATATGAAGGACCCATGGACATGGATAATGGTGAGGAGACTGATTTTGGGATTTGGGGGTGGGCTGGGTGGAGGGTGGCAAAGGAAGAAAAATGGGATAACTTTAATAGCATATACAATAGATGCTCATTTTCTAAAAACAACTGGTCTTTTAGCTTTTTGAGAACAGAAAATAGAAAAGAAATTTGATTTAGGGACTTTTTACAGAGATCCATAAAAACCACAGAATCATGTTATTCTTGCCCAAGGGTAATTTGATTAAGTTAGTGAAAAATAGTTCATAAGGTTTTAAATTAATATTTTAGTATTACAAACAGTGACCCATAGTTATGCTGCTTTTTTAGAAGTTCTTTGAGGTATTTTACATGCTAAGCATCAAGAACACACTGTCTGAATTATTAGTGATCTCCAAATTAGTAATAGGGGTTTCCTGTATATTGTTCATATTAAAATTCATTTTTTCTTTGTTCTTGGTTAGTGACCCACTTCCATTCCTAATTATGTTCTTCACAGGCTGATATTAGTGCTTGTTTATCATCTTTGGGTACCCAGTAATTGGGCACCATTCTTTGACAGTGTCTGCACATGACTTAAAGACATGTTGGCTGTGAGGTAAAGCTGGCATGCCATAAAAAGATTCATTCCAGTTACTGTCTAGCTTTATCCATAATTCTCAGAAAATACTATCATTCCATTATCTCCATTTTATACTCCCTAACCTTTCCTATCCCCACCCTTTACTACTCTTCACGCTATCATCACTGTGATAAGAGAATTTTTCTTCCTAAAAGTAGAAGTTACCAAAAAGTTTAATTCCTGACCCATCATTCTAGTTCCTTGACACATGTTTTCAATGTGCTTCAGAAAGTGGTCTGTGCTTCTCAGAATTAACCTTTATTTAAACAGCCGTGCCTGTGGACAGTGTATGTACGAGACTTAATGCTCTTCAGCATTTGGAGTCATTCTTTCTTCTTGAATTGGAAATACAATCAGCAAAAACTGCCGTGGTATAGTAGTCCCAGCACAATTTCAGAGTCTGTCTATGGGGATAGTATTTTTGGTAGCTGGGAAATATTATACCAGTAATGCTGCATACCAATTAGTTGTATTGAAATATATATTTTGCACAGCTCTGTACTTGGCTTAAAAAGTTTCCTTGACAACATCATTTAACTTCTTACTGTTCTTTTCATGTTGCTAGTATAAATATCTAATATGTTTTTGTTCAAAACATCAATTAGGCTTCAGTATAATCTTTATTAATACAGATCTGTTATTACAAGAAGACTGCTGAGCTGTGATAATTTGCACAGCAGGAACAATAAAATATCTTCTTTCTGTTTGGTTCTATCCCAGAACACTTGGTTTTTTATTATTCTTTTATAGAGAACACCAAAGCCTTCCATGATCTCGTTTACAATCATAATGAAATCTTTAAAGCTCTGATAAGCAAAAGCATTATTTTCTTCAAAGGTAAACAAAATGGAAAGGCATGAAATTACAGATAGAATCAAAAAGACACATAATAGGTCCAGGTCTCCACTTTTGATGTCTGTCTTTGTTTTTTTCCATATAGCCAGGACCCCTCACTTCCTGCGAATTCAGAATGTGGAAGTGAATGCCGGCCAGTTTGCCACCTTCCAGTGCAGTGCCATCGGCAGGACCATGGCAGGGGACAGGCTCTGGTTGCAGGTACAGTAACTCGTTTTCATCAGTTTATTGAAAGTCCAGTGGGAAGAATACATGCCCCCAGGGAGGGGCCCAAGGACATGCGTCAATGGAAGGTGAATGCTGTGGGCAGTTTTCCTGTTCTTTTCCTTGTTTACTGAGTGGCCAGATTACTAAGAGCTCTTAGATTATCTCATTATTGTTTGTTACAAACCTTGTTTTGAATTTGTTTTGTTCTGCTTTACTTCTGCTTGAGCATTTTGCTTTGAAGAGCTGATTACTTTAAGAGCAATATATTAAAGTACAAAATAGTACCCTTCCCCTACTCTTCTTTTAGAGAAAAATCCAAAGATTCTCCCTCTTTCTCTCTCTCCCTTTCACACACACATGCTTATAAGCCTTTTTGTAATTTGAATTAATACAGCAATAAGCCTAAACTTAGAAAATTAATAACACATCTTTTACCTTTGAGAATTTTAAGTAGATGTTTTTAGGGTAATTATAATTTGTGTGTTTTATAGTCTTTCGGATACCTCCATATGTATTTTGCATGGCAAATGGTTTCAGTTAGATCCATGGTCTGAATAATTCTAACAGAATGAGTGACCTGCCGCCTCTAACGAGAGCGCTGCCCACTTCTTCAGCCTCTAGGTTTCATTTCCTCTCCCACAGAATTCTCCAGTTTCTTTCTTGTTCTTTATTTCAAGCATTGATCTGCAGCCTGCTCATTCTTCACCTTGAGTATCGTTGATTTTCCCCCTCTTTCCCTATATATCTTATAGTTGGTTTTATTTTGGTTTGGTTAATTATTTACTTTATTGCCTTTGCTATGGAGGGGCTCCATGTTTTAACCCTTCTGTGTGTCTTTTCCATTTCACGTTGGTTTTCACTTCCTGCCTGCTAACTTTTCCTCTGTACACATCACCTCTCCAACCCTCTACTGTGTAATAATGATTGTGAGGTGTCACACTGGCGTGACACTCTACAGTTTTCAAATCCCTTATCTCTTTTAATCATTGCAACTGAAATAAATGGCCATTTTTCATCCTCTGTTTCCGGAGAAAAAGAAAGGTAGCCAAATGTGCTGTACAAGATTAGTCAGTGAGGTGTTGGCAAATGGGGAACACACTTTGGAGAAGGCTTCTTAAACAGAATTGGGCCTCTGCATAATTTCTCACCTTCTACCTTGATGTCACTCTCTTTGCTCATGTCCTGCTGTCCCTGTGTGTGTCCCCTAGCCAGGAAGGAGGAATGTATGTATGCAGAGGACCGAAATAGTATCTACCAAATTCATCTTTACTGTTCCCTTTTTTCTAAAAATTGTATAATTGCTACATTAAAAGCTCTTGCAGTGTGTGGAAACTGTGTGTGACTCTGTTCTTCAGTATTTGACTTTTTTCTTTTTATCCCACTTTCCAGCTATTTCAGATTTTTGATGTTAGTGATTGAGAATCATTTTCTTAGTGGTTATTTGGTATTAAATTCTATCAAGATTACCTATCTATGGTAATGGATGAGACATTTTAATTGGTGTTTTTCACAATGCATTAGTGACCTTTTAAAAATTAAACTATCCTTGTCATCTTTGATTTATCTCTAGAAATCTTAATTTTTCACAAAAAAAATTTTTTGTTCCTGATATTTGTATTAAGGTTACTTGAAAAAATACAATATTAAGTCCAAGCTCTCTCCTCAGCAGAGTCTTAGATATTCTCAAGAGTTTATAGGCAAGTTGAGGATTCAATTTGTTCTTTATGTTTTTGCAAATATCTTAGACTTAGGATGCTCATGCTTAAAGTTGAGCATTTCCTTGGGTTTCGGAGATCTTTACTTCCTCTTACAAAGATAGACTATTTTAAAGAAAATCTCTCATGTCGTGGGGAGAAAGCTGCTATTTGGAAAAAAGCAGGGTCCAAGTGCAGAGTTCTCCACCCTGACTCCACTACTCCACACGGAGTTTTGCTTGTTTTTTAACGTCTGGTCCGTACCAAGATTCTGATTTAATTGGACTGGGATAGGGCTCTGCCTTCAGTGTTTCGTTACATGATTCCCAAGTGATTTTAGTGTGTTTCCAGGGTTGGCAGTCATTAGTATGAAGCAAAGTGCAACACATGTTCCAGGTTAGGAAAGTAAAAGGCAGATATAAGTTATAACTGGTACCTATGTTCAGTAGCCTTCTTCTGAATCTCTCATGTATGAGGTCTCTCTTGGTTTTGTTCTATCAAATTTGATTATTATGTTTGTAATTTTGTATCCTCACCTGAGGACATGCTTGTTGATTTTAGAGAGAGGGGGAGAAAGGGAGAGAGAGAAACATCAGTGTGAAAGAGAAACATAGATTGGTTGCCTCTTGTACATGCCCCGATCTGGTACAAACCTACAACCCAGGTACGTGCCCTGACTGGGAATGGAACCCATGTCCTTTTGGTGTGTGGGACGAAGGACCAACTGAGCCACACCAGCCAGGGCTGGTAAATTGTTTTACAATCCACTCATTAATGGATTGTAATGGTTCTTTGTCTTTTGCCCAATCCTTTTTTTTCCCTTGTTACCATCACGGACTGCATAGTGCCCTGCAGATTTCCACATGGCTGTGCCCAGAACACGATGACAAAGATAGAACTGTTGTGACTTTGAAATTCTGAGTAAAACTTGGTTTTTCCTGAACTTAGTATGCTATTTGGTTTGTGAATCTTTGTGAGGTTAAAATAACTTTACTGTTACATGTTGTATTTCCTGTGGTTGGATACTCATTTTGTGGAGAGATATTTTTTAGTAGTTGTTGAGGTAAGACTAGCGTCCTTTACTTGCAATACTGGTTTCCTGTATTAACCTGTATGTGAGGAGAGACTTCCAGTAGTAATGAAGGTTTGTAGCAGGTGATGGTTTCGCAGAGCCCTCCTCCCCTCTTGTGCTACGGCCCGGTCCTTTGCCTCAGGCTATTCTGTATATGTTGTAGAGAGAAGCAAACCTGGAATCAAGGAGCAGTTCTGTCTAGTCCAGAGGTATAACTATGACATTTCTTCCTTATTGTACTAATGCTATAGCAATTTCAAAAAGTCTTTCCTGAATATAAACTCATTTGGATTCTCAAAATAATACTGAAATCCAGGCAGAAAATTGAATTTTAAAAAATTTTTAGTTTTTTCTATAATTTGAATCTTCCCAATAGTAAGTCAAGATTTAGAAATTAATAATACACCTTCATTTGGGGAATATCAATGTTTTGGAGTATCATCATTTGCAATAATTTGTGTTATTTGTGTTACCATCTTTTGACTTCTACCTACCACAGGCATTTGCATAGAGTTTCATGTGTATATTGCACGGTCTTATAATTCTTCCATAGATGAAGAGTTTGAGGGGCAGCATTGTCCAAGTTCACAATGGTGAATAGCATAGCTGGTAATTGTACACCTCTGTGTCTTCACTTTTTCCTTACTACTGATTAATTCCACTCTGCTTTGCCATCTTCTCATGCTCCAGTGCTGAGTGAGTAGGCAGTATGCACTTGCCACTTTGTTACAAAACTTTGGATGTGACCAACATTACATGATTAACACCAAGGAGCCATCCTAAACAAAATTAAAAAGTCCATATCTACATAACCAAGGGGGAGGGTGGAAACGGGGGAGGGGGGTGGGATTGGCTGGGGTGGGGGGAGAGTGATGGGGAGAAAATTCAAACTGTAATTGAACAACAATAAAGTAATTTAATAAAAAAAGTCCATATCTATTTCATGTACATATTGATTCACACCTAAGAAAAATGGCCAATGGTTTGATTTTTTAAATTTTACTTATTTAGAGAGAGAAACACTGATTTGTTAGTCCACTTACTTATGCATTCATTTGTTGATTCTTGTATGTGCTGCAACCTTGGCATGTCGGAACAGCACTCTAACCAATGCGCTAAGTTCCAGGGCCTGGTTTGATTGCTTTAAAATACAGTGATGTATATGATCACTGTCAGCACTGTCAGAGTCTTTCACAGAAACATAACACAAATAAATCTGATGATGACACTAATGAAGAAATGTTTATGATTAACAGATGTGTCCCATCTGCTTACACTTTCTTCATTGTATCTGTGGCCACACAGGTTATTGCCAGTGCAGAATCAGTTTTTCCAGACAACAAAATAAAACATAGTTCATGAACATCTATTATTATAGCTGCAAAGTACTTCAAACACCCTGCAGATAATGTACAGTAGAAAGTAGTATCTACAAACCTTTTTATTGTACAGGACTGATATGCAATGGATTTGTTGAAGATCCTCGCTGTATGCTGTCATGTATGGCAGTCTGTGTGTTCAATGTTGACGTAACCAGGGGAGATAATCAAATGAGATGTATTTGTAAATTCATTCAAGCTCCCAAAACAAGACCATATTTTTTATTATATCAACTTACTATCACTTGTGGAGCTTACATTTTGAAAATATTTTAGAGTATGTATGCATGTGTATATATATATTACTGAGAAGAGAAAATGGAATTTAAGATGAAATAAGACTAGTGTCCTTCTCTTGCAGTACTGGTTTCCGTTAACCTATATGTGAGGCAGGAATTCCACTAGTAATGAAGATTTGCAGGTGATGGTTTCACAGAGTATTTAAATTTTATTTTCCTACATATGAGATCTGTCCAGAAAAAGTCTAGCCATTGGTAATACAACCATAATGGTTTGCATGACATCAGTGTAACTTGACAGGCAAGGAGAGTGGACTGGAATGTGCATACGTGAACAACGATGACTTCCCTGTACTAGTCAGTGAGGGTGGCAGACATTGCTGCGTGAGCATGTGCACTGTGTGGTCATCACATTCAAAGTGACTGAGTGAATACAGAATGAATCTGCATCAAATCTTGTGTTAAACTTGAACAATCCTCGCAGAAACTATTTGGATGATTCAGAAGGCATTCACAGATGATGCAATGAGTGCAGTGCAAATAAAAGTGTGGCACAAACACTTCAAAGATGGTCAAGAATCTATTGAAAGTGATCCACGTCCTGAAAGGCCTGCAACAAGCAGAATTCCTGAGAATGTTGAACGTGTACAGACTGCAATCAACAAGGAAGGGCGTCTGAGAGTGCAAGAAGTAGAAGCTGATATGGGGATTCCAAACTGTATCTGGGATTTTGACACAGGATCTTGGCATGAATGTGTCATGTCAAAATTTGTTATGTGGCTTGTGCTACCAGAGCAAAAGGAACGTCATGCTGCAGTCGCTAATGACTTGATTCAAAACACTACTAATGAACAAGATTAACTCAAGAAGGTCATAACCAGAGATGAAAGGTGGGTCTGCAGCTATGATCTGGAAATGAAGGCCCAGTCATCCCAATGGAAGTCACCTGGTTCTCCACACCCAAAAAAGGCGCAGCAAAGTCTCAGCAAGATCTAGACCATGATAACCATGCTAACTGTGATTTTTGATTGGGAAGGTGTTGTCCTTCAAAAGTATGCCCCTCCAGGCCAAACAATTAATATGGAGTACTACCTCAGTGTTCTTCCTTGGTGAAAGATGCAATAGGATGAAAATGACCATAATTATGGGCAACTGGTGATTGGCAGCTTCATCACGACAACTCACCAGCTCATGTAGAGATTTTTGGTGAAACATCAGGAAGTTTCAGCCCCACTACAGCTCAGATTTGGTGCCCTGTGACTCTTGACTTCTTCCAAAACTAAAATCACCCTTGAAAGGGAAGAGATTTTAGACCATTGATGAGATTCAGGAAAATATGACAGGGCAGCTAATGGCAATTGGGAGAACTGTGTGAGGTCCCAAGGTGCCTACTTTGAAGGGGACTGGGGCATCATTGTCCTGTGTGCAATGTTTCTTGTATCTTGTATCTTCAACAAAGGTCTCTATTTTTGATATTACATGGCTGGATACTTCCTGGACAGACCTCCACATACTTTTTTTTTCTTGAGAATTAGTATTTATAATACCTATTTCAGTCTTTAAATAAGTAAAGATGATCTCCAAAGACAGTGTTGATGTTTGTAAATCTGAAGATGGCTTGTACACATTCTTTTCCAGGGATCATAGGTACCTTGTGGGCATTTTTTTAAACTTCTGCCATTTAATTCATTTTTAATACATTGCAGAGGCTCCTCCATCCATTACTCTTAGTGTCTTAGTCATCTTGGGCTGCTGTAACAAACTAGCATAGACTGGGCAACTTAAACAACAGACATTTATTTCTCATACTTTTGGAGACTGAAAGTGCAAGGTGCTAGCGTGCATGATAGGATTCTTGGTGAAGGCCACTCCCTGGTTTGCAGGCAGCCTCATTCTTGCTGTATTCTTAGAGAGAGAGAGAGAGAGATCTGGACTTGTCATGCCATATAAGTACCTTCATGGGAGAGCTCCACTCTAACCTAAACCTAATTATCTCCCAAATGCCTGACCTTCAAGACCGCATTGGGCATTAGGGTTCATCATCATATGAATTTGGGGGGAATACAAATATTTGGTCTATGGCCCTCAGCTACAACATCAAACTCAGAAGTGGGTGAGAAATGAAAGTGGTTCAGCCTCCAGGACAAATGGCAGAAAGCAAGGAAGCAATGGAGAGGGAAGTGTCTTTTTAAACAGCAGATGAATGGCATCTTTAGTCAAGCCTGGGATTTACATGTGCATGTTGGGTGAATAGCAGCTCGTGAAGGAAACCTGGAAAATAATCATTTTCTCTTGATTATGAAGCCCTATTATTATTATTAAATGGCTTACTTTTTAGAATCACAAAATTATGTAACATCTGAGTTTGGAACAGTCTTTAAACTAAATTCCTCATTTTATTAATGAGACGACAGAGGCCCAGAAAAAATAGGGAACTTTAACACAGTCATATATATGTATTTACATGATACCTATTTGTTAGTGAACATAAATTATAAGTATAAATATTTTTCCTTATTTACAAATTAGTAAATTTTGTCACTTGGACAGTTTTCTTCATTGATTAACCTTGTATTTCAAGTAAAATTGGCCTTTCGGCCACATATTCTCAGATTTACTGTGAAAGTATATAACTTTAGAATCATCATAATAAAATATATTTGAGTTATACTCTTTTAGAAGACAGCTTGGTATTTATTAGAAGTAAGGCATCAGAGTTGATTTCATAATATGCATCAATTTTTAGAAATAGGAAAGGAAATCAGATGACATTACTGTGAAGTAACATTAAAAACAACAGTTGCAACACAGCATCTAGAACAGTGCCTGCCACAATACAAACACTCAGTAAATACCTGTTCATGGCACTTGGCCTACTGACTGAAAAAATCCTGTGTCTCCTTCAGGTGAATCTCAAAGGCCCATATTAGACCAGGAAAACAGGCACAAACTCTGTCTTCCTGGGATGCTTGTTTTAGGTTCATTTTCAGAGGGATGGTCTTTGAGGAGAAGAGGGACATATAGAACCTAGTGGCACCTCCTGCTATTTCAGAATATGTAGCAATTGTCACTCAAAGTTAGAGGAATTGTAGAAGCAAATACAATCAACATGTTGTCTTTCCAAGGCCTTCATTTCATGTACCCCTTTCCTAAGCACTTCCATTCTCTGTTGTAGAATTTTGTTCTTTAACTTCCCCTTTTAAAAAAATTTTGCCACAGGACCTCAGTTAATACACCTCTATGAGCATAATCCACTTGAGTTCTCACCATGACTACAGACCTGTGTCATAGTAATTAATGAATAAAACATACCCCACTCACTTTGTTTGTATGACATGGAATTCAGTATGAGCTCTTAATTTGGGAAGCTTCATTTTTTAAAAAATAATATTCACTTGAGATCAAAAGTTTTTAGTTGTTGGTTCAGAGACTTTTTTTTCTTTTGAGAATTTGATATATAATTCTACTTAATGGTATTAAGCTACCTAATTGTGAAAAAAGTATTTTTTACCAGCCTAATACATTTATCATATTTTTTTCTGAGCTCAGATAATTTTGGAGCTGTTTTTTGAGAGCAAAGATAAAATCTTGATATTTTTGTAACTTCAAATGATTTTCATAAGACTATGTCTTCTGACCTATAGAATACCACACATAAATGAATAAATTATAAATTTTTTAATATCATTTACACTACTGACTTCAACAGATGTGTTTGAGATAAAATAATTACAACTGCATTTTCTGGATACTGCTGTGTGCTAGGTACTCTATTAGACTATGTTATGTTCAGGGTTTTTTTTAAAGATTTTATTTATTTATTTTTGGAGAGGGGGGAAGGGAGGGAGAGAGGGAGAGAAACTCAATGTGTGCTTGCCTCTCATGCACTCCCTACTGGGGACCTGGCCTAAAACCCAGGCATGCGCCGTAGACAGGGAATTGAACCAGCAACCCTTTGGTTCGCAGGCCGGCACTCAATCCACTGAGCCACACCAGCCAGGGAGCATTTTTTTTTTAACTGATCCTTAGGATAACTCTCTTTCTTATATGCCCATTTAGAGAAGAAACCGAGGCTCAAGAGATTTCAGTGATTTTTTTCCAGTAGCCCATTGCTTGTAACAAGAGCTGAGATTTGAACAAGGCCATTAAGTCCAGAATTTACATTCTTAACCACATCACTTCTTGCATACTACAGAGACATAGACATTTCCTCATGGATTCATAAATATCATGTATTGATTTAAGTGATAATTTTTGTCAGAATTTAAAAGTAAAGTTATATTCACATGTGTGGAATTTTTTCTTGGCTTTGTGTTAAGGAACATGTACATTTAGTCAACCTTTCTTGGTGACTTTTAGTTTCATTTATAGATAATGAGAGGGAAAAAATCACAACTGTATATGAGAACAATTTTGCTATTATATATAAAAGCTACAAAATGATTTGGAAAGGAGTAAAATTATGGCTCCTTGGGCAAGCTTAACTTGGGTATTTTACACCATACATATTAAAGCATAAATTTAACATCACTTACCATCACAGAAAATACCAGGAATGCATAAAAAGGACTGTCTACAGTTGCTATAGGAACCATTTGCTCCTTAAAATTGAGTTGTTGAAATCATATCCATTATTGTTTTAGTCTGTTAAATATATATATATGTATATATGTATATATGTGTATATATGTATATATGTGTGTATATATATGTATATATATAAATAATATTGAACATTCATACTAATGCCATCAAAAGCATTAAAGTGTATATTATATATTTTAATTTGGTATGCTTTTGAATTACCTACATTTTAAAGGTACAGACTTATTGTACATTGACGAAACAGTATGACATGCCTAGGGAGATTCTGGGAGAAATTAATATATTTTACTTTGTGATATTACCTAATTTAGTCAAAAGAGATATAAGCAGCTGGTGTTTTGAGTAGGATGCACTAGGTAATGCTGGAGCAGCAATGGGATTTCTCCTTCATGGAAATCTGAAGTTCTCTGGGAAAATCGCAGGTCAGGATGCTTCAGTTTGGAGGGCAGAAGAGAAAAATATCAACTACTGATTTTAAGGACTGCTTTCTTTGGACCCAAGAACCACCAAAGCATTTGTTCTGTTTATTTTCTTGTTTTATCAAAAGATTCATTTGTTTCTCTTGCTTCCAAGCATCTGCAGCTCTATCCTAAGAAGAGAAGATGGAATCAGTGCTTCAGAATTGCATATTGAGGGCTGAGGATACTAACACTCTGCCTGTTCTGTCTCCTGTTAGTACCCCAGGCCTTGCAGAAAGGGTCCTGGAGAGTTTGGACACTGTTAGGATCTCTAGGTTTTTCCTCTCTGTCTCTCCTTTCTAGACTAGGAGGGAAAAATGGAAAATGTTTTAGCTAGGAGGTTTATGTATCTGCCTTAGAAGTGGTTGAAAAGTCCTAGAAGATTGTCATTCTGCTGCTAATCTGAAATTAGGTACCAAGAATAGAATGAGGAAAATTTACTTAGGTCTGTCCTGGATATGGAAAAAAAGTTTGACAACTTTTGATGGGTTTTAATTTTGAAAATTTCTTCAGGAATGTACAAGTAGAATGAAAAAGCAAACCATGCTGCTTTTAGTCCCAGTGTGACCCAGTTTGAGACAGGATCATAGACATCTCTGTGTGGCACACAGTGACAACCAGGACGTTTCAACAGTGGTTGAACTTGGAAATCATGAAGCAGATCTTTGTTCTCTTCTGCATCTCTCCATTATAAAAGTGCCATCCTCCATCCCTTTCATTCAAAGGAAAGGAGATTGACTGTTGCCCAAGTGTATTAAAACTGTGTTTGTCTCTGTTATACAAAGTGATGTCCACTAAGCACAAAGGAAAAGTGACAAATTGATATTGTTTCTGTTTATTCTTTGCATCTGAAAGCTGATTATTACTTTCATTCAAGAAATGTATATTATACACATTCTATATGCTGGGTATGTGATTGTTACTTATTATTAAAAATGTTGCTACAGAATAAGGCTGGTACCCCTGGGATATGGTTGCTTTGCCAAACTGTATTTTTTGTTCTACTGTGGTGGTACCTTTACCATATAAATGGCTTGATTCATATAGCACCAGACTATATAAAAGCCAGCAGCAAAACCATCTTTTTTCCTAGAGAAATAATCATGGTTAAAATACTCACTCAAAAATACAAAGATGGGAGATTACTTTCTAATTGCTTTTTTGAAGAAAAGTTTCCTTTTACTTTTATTATAGAGAGTGTAAATTCATTCAGAGGTAGAAGAATAATATAGTGAACTTAACATATTAAACATCCAGCTTCAACAGCTAACAATATGTGGCCAATTGCTTCACTATATTTCCACCTGCTTCCCGTCTGATTGTTTTGGAGCAGTCTTGGTCATCTTATCATTTGACTTGTGAATGTCTCTGTAAAACGTGGGTTGGCAAACTTTTTCTGTAGAGGGCCAGACGGCACATTTGGCAGGCCAGTCGACTTTGTCTCAGCTATTCAGTCCTTCCACCTAGCAGGAAGGAAGCCACAGACAACCTACAGAGTGTGACTCTTCACTACAGCTCTGTCTATGGACACTGAAATCCAAATTTCATGTAAGTGTGATTGTCACAAAATATTATTATTCCTTTGATTTTTTTTCTACTAGTTAAAAACATAAAAATTGTTCTTAGCTTGCAAGCTGTACAAAATGGAGGTGGGAGGCAGATTTAGCCTCAGGCCCTGCTCTAAAAAATAAGAGCCCTTAAAATAGTAGTAATAGTCACTATGTAAGCCCTGAAAAACAGTGTTCACATTTACTTGACTGTCATATACTTTATTTATTTTAGCAGATTGTTTGAATTATCATTGCAATAAAGTTTATACTCTACAACTGGATGCTAATCCCCTAAGTCCTTATTATCTTAGTTTCTCCACCCATTTCCCCCTATTTATGGTGGCTGTTTTTGCTGAAACTGTGTTTGTCCTGTGCATATCTTGAGTTTTGCTCACTACCTTCCAGTAGTGTCATTTAATGTGCTGTTTTGGCTAATATTGTGTTTCTAGCAAATTGTATTTCTTTCTGTGATCTTATCAGCCACTGATGATTATTCCTAGGGTTATTAATTCATTAAGGGTAGGGTTGCAGACTAGCTCAGTTATGTCAGTCCTTCTTTGCTTAGTGCCTAGAGTACCTTTAAAAAAGAAGAACTCTTTCACATCAACTGTTTGGTGCCCTGACATATAAGTCATAAAGAGAAGATGTCATAAGTACTTGATACTTTAAAGGTCTTTTTTAGCAAGTTTCCAAAATAATGAAATAGTTTACCGACACCACCTAAAAGTGACCAAGGGTATATTAGTATTAGTGGTGTTGTTTTTTATTGTCATTATCATCATGTTGAAGATTTAACACATTCAATGTGTTTTTTAATATATTTTATTGATTATGCTATTACAGTTGTCCCATTTTCCCCCCTTTATTCGTCTCCACCCTGCACACCCCCTCCCACCCACATTCCCCCTCTTTAGTTCATGTCCATGGGTCATATATATGAG
>VMDR010014418.1:0-23568 GCA_007922815.1 Macrotus californicus | reverse complement strand
AACCAGTTGGCTTTTAATGGAGAATTCAAAAACAAGGTGAAAGATGGTAGTCTTTATTTTAAAATGATACCTGTGATACTCATGACACCTGTGCAATAAATACTCTTTCACTTTTGGGGTTTGTTATGAGCATTTGTATATAGCATGAGAACAAACATTTTTCTGACTTTAATACTTAAGGACATTATTTCATCATTTTTATTAATATTTTTTCAGGCTGATGAATATCAGTACCCATCTATTTATCAATATCTCTTTCATTTCAGAAAATGAATGATTTTCATGATGAGTCTAATTTGTCAAATTCTCTATGAAGGGAAACCTTCTATTTACTATTCTGGAGAGGAGACGGTTACTTACCCTTAATGTAAATTGATAGAAGCTTATCTCCGTTGTGCTCATCTTCCATGACTGAATTAAACTGCTAATTTAAGAAAGCACTTGAATTATCTTGCTGGCATAGGGTTTTTCTATTAGAATACCATAAAGGGTCCCTAAAATGATATAAGCGGAGAAAATATGCCAAAGCGTTAAAGTGTGAAACATGGGGTAGTTTTTCAGTTATTACCACTGTATGAATTATGCATTATAAACCAACATTTAAGTGGGTGCTAATAAGTAAATTATGGTATGCAAGTAAGCCATATTAATGAAAATTAAAAGTTACACTAAGTATTTTGATATACAAGAATTTATTGCTGGACCCAGTAATTTTTAAAAGGCATATTAAAAGAATCTTTAAGATTTTGTGGACTTAGAATAAGATTATTAAGTATAAATATGAAAAAAATAAGTATGAAATTGTGTCCAATAAAATTTATTTATAAAAACAGGTAGCAGGCTGGATTGGGCCAACAGGCCCCCATTTGCCAGCCCTCGGCTCTGAGTGTCCCCATTGCACTCCATGCTGTAGCGGAAGAAATTAAGATTTAGTAAGATCTAGTAACTTGCCTAAAGGCAAACAGCTGGTAAATGAGGAAGCCAGAATCCAAACTCAGGTTTGCTTGACTCCACAGTTCACGTTCGTACAGTGAGTACATTGTTGTTACATACCGTGTAAGTGTAATGATATGATTGTTGTATCTGTTTCTTTCTTTGTTTGTTTGGAACTAGGCTTTTGCTCTCAAAGTTATAAAATCTGCTCATGAATGTTGGAAAGCGTTGCTTATGAAGAAGTGTGATGGAGGCGCTATAAACTGGTAAGAATTTATCTTTTCTACATAATGTTATTTTACTATTGTCACTAAACAGCAATATAGTAATAGTCAGTTCTGATTCTTTAAAAGAGAATTGCAATTTTTTTTCCCCCTTAAAAATACATAGAGAGCACCTATTTGGGAGAGCACCTATTACTAAGGCTGGGCACCAAGAAACTAGTAATTGACACAGTGTCATTTCTCAAAGGATTTACATTTTATATATATAAAGTAGATATATTTATGTGTATAAAATATATATATGTGTACATTCATACACACACACACATGTATATATCTCTCCAAATTATTTAGGTCTTAAACTTTGGAAGAAGGTAGATTTGATCATGTACAGATAGCTCTGGTTCTTTTACCTTTGTGTAGATTTCCTTCAGTGTCACTTCTACAGACTCTGGGAGTTATAGTCTAAATGGTTATCACTTCTCTCTCTCTCTCTCGCTCTCTCTCTCTCTCCTTTTTTCTTGACTACTTTGATGTAGAATGAAAAGCCTGAGCAATCTATGTCCTGGACACTGGCTTTGTAATTCTCATGAGCCTGAGCCTTGTCTAATTTGAAATTATCTTGAAAAAAATAATTTCTCTTTATTAAAGTTCTATATTGCTAGCCATCAATTTCTTCTTTTATGTGTCTGTTTATTATTTGCAAGTAATTTTCTATTTCTATTTCTTTTTAACCAATTATTTTTGCACTATTATGTTTCTATTCATATGTTTTATTATTTTTAAGTGCAATTAGAGTTGTGCACAGAATTTTTGGTATTGCTCATGTATTGCTGTAATGTCATGTCTGCTTGCTTTGGTAAGCAAAATTGTGTATGGATTATGTAAGTTTATAAATTTACAACAAAATATTTGGTATCTTATTATAAAAAGGAAAGCAGCACCTTCTCCTTAGTCATATTTAGTCTCATTTGAAGTAGACCCCATCAGTTTAGTCATCTTCCCTTTAAATGATTGTTCTGCTGCTTCTCTTGTAGACATGGTCAAGTATGGGAGCTAAAACGGACCCTAAACGTTGTGAGCTCCATGGGGGCGCTGTGGTTCAGTATTGTAGCCCCAGCATCTGGATATATACTTTGTACAATGTTAAAAACGTTGTATATAGTATATTTGCTATACACTGTGCTTTCTTGTTTGCCTTGTTCTTTTTAAATTTTGTTTTGTCTTTCATTAGGGAAACATCTGACTTATAAGGCTTTACTTTTTTCAATTTTTAGTTCAACATAGGATATATAGAAGAGAATAAAAAATAGTTCAGTCTTAAAGATGATAATGCCAACTTTCATCAATTTTATTCATGTCAATAATGGCAATCAATTCCACCTTTTGAGTCTGGGTAGAAAGCAAACTGACCAGTTACTATAATTGTTAAATACCCAATGTCTAATTATAGACAGATGTAGTTACAAAAATAATAAGTAGATCTTCTTATCATATATATATCCCAACATATTTCACAAACCATTGAAAAACTAAATACGATAATGTATATCCCATAGACCCACTTGAAGACAAGTGTGTTTGTTTGTGTATGTTTTGTTTATTATGTATTTCTTTTAGAAATCTGCTAATCACTTTTCCTTTCTATTTTTTTTAAGATTTTATTTATTTTATTTTTAGACAGAGGGGAAAGGAGGGAGAAAGAAAGGGAAAGAAACATCCATGTGTGGTTGCCTCTTGCGTGCCCCCTATTGGCCAGCAACCTGGGCGTGTACCCTGACTGGGAATCAAACCAGCGACCCTGTGGTTAGCAGGCCAGCACTCAGTCCACTGAGCCATACCAGCCAGGGCTATTTCCTTCTATTTTAAAAGTTAGTTGTGCTTTAACCCTCTTCTTACCACCTCTTTCTGTATCTTTTTTAATCTGCTCTTTTCTTTGATGAAATTTATGTTTGGAGGAACGGTGCCTTTCTTTCACCTAGGAAGTAGGAAACGGGTAGTGGGCGGCACGCCTGTGCAGATAGCAGCTGCTCCCCACTGGGTGGGGAGCGTTCGACTTTAGAGAGCCTTTGTTGACCATGGAAGGAGCCGTGTCTGCTGCTGCCTTACGGAGCTTTCTCACTTGTAAGGAAAGTGAGTTTTCATATTCGCACGGTCTTCCTTCACCACTCTTAGCTGAATCTTCCATACCTGTCTGAGAAAGAGACTCCACAACGTCTTCCAGGAGCCAATTACAATGTTTATCATCTCACTTAGAGGAAAATTTTTCCTTAGAGTTGTCATTCTGCAGGTCAAATTTACCTTTTTCTTTTCTTCAGTACAGGTGAAGTAGAGACTTAGCTTAGCCTTTTATGTGCGCCAGGATATTATTCAGATTTGCTTATTATTATTTTTTAATTCTGGAGAGTGCAGTGCTATGGAGCACTGGTATATTCATAACCTTGCCTGAAAGAAAATATAAAAATCTCAGTTTCCCCAATTTATATGCACTCAGGTCCTTTTCACTAGCCAGAATCATACTGTCAGTGTGGAGCATTTGGAGCTGACTTTGTTTTTGGTAATTGCTCCTTTTTTATCCTGTGCAGTAATAACATTGTCTGTTCATTTGCAGCACAAACGTGCAGGTGTGCAATAGTCCTTTCCTTTGCACCCCGGAGGAAGCAAGAGCATTAGTTCAATCGGTAAGGGGAAGTGTCCTTTAATCTTATGAATGTCACAAGGAAGTCTCGCAGAATTTCTGAAAAACCTAGCAGTGACATGTGTCAAGTCTTTTAGGAAGCATAAAGTTAAAAAATAACATTAAAATCTATTTTTTTTTAATCCAGGGAATTTAAATCAAAAACCTTGTAGTTGAATACTTAAATTTCACTTTCTAAGGACATTAATCACTTAATTTCACATGATGCTGTTTTTCTTAACATCACCGATGTATTGTTTATGCATTTGTTCTCCTCCGTGCTGTTGTGTCCCCCTGAGCTCCCCCATTCAGCGGCTGCCGTGCAGCTGGCTGCTGGGGCAGGCGCATTCGGCTGGAGGGAAGTGAAACAAGTAAGATTCCCGTTCTTCCATTTAGCTCGGCTCTCTCCAAGTAGCCCGTCTCCTGGCTAAGAAGATACCCTGGGATTTTACATGTCCTGCTGACTTGCTGCCTGGAAACAAATGAATTTACTAGTAAATTAGTGCTTTATTTGATACCACTAAATAAGAAAATTCATATTCAGATAATCAAGTAATATTGCTCTGTAAAATGTTTTCAGGAATGAGCTTGGGCAAAAAGTACCATTTGTAAATTAAGGTTTTTTTTTTAAATAAACTAATTGTTAGGGAGGGAACTAATGAATTCAGATGTTTATTTTAGGAACAACAAACGTGTTTCCTCACTATAGCTGCTTTGAATTTTTTTTCCACTAATTTATCAACTATGTAATTAGTGCCTGCTATATGTGGACAGACTCTGGGTGCTGGGGATGTAGTATTAAAGAAAAGATATGAAATCCTCTGCCCTGGTATAGCTAGTTGGGAGATGGATAATAATTAAATACACAGTAAAATGCACAGTGTCTCGGAAGGCGATAAACGCAGTGATGAAAACTGAGCAGGGAGGAGGGAGTAAAGCGCCAGAAGTGGGAAGGGCATTGTAGTTATTAAAAAAAAAAAACGTAGCCAGGGACAGCCGCTCTGGGGAGCGGACTGCCATGAGTCACGCTTCTTAGAAGGTGAGGGAGTGAGCCAAGTGTCTATCGGAAGGAAGAGCATTCCAGGCCACAGTCCCAAAGGCCGTGAGGCAAGAGGATGCCTGAGATTTTCTAGAAACACTCGAGGAACCACAGTGCCTGGTGGCATTGAGAGAGTCTGGGGACCAAGGAGGAGACAAGATCAGAAGCGTCTGGCTCTGGGGGTCGGAAGTGGAGGCCAAGTACAGTGTTATGAAAGGTCCTGTATTATAGTCTGTAAAGACCCGTAAGAATCTTGTTTCTCATTCTGAATGAGGTCAGGAACCATTGGAGGGTTTTGAGCAAAATGAGTAATATGATCTGACTTAGATTTTAAGAAGACACTCCAGCTGCGTTGCTGAGAAGGGGCTACAGAGAGGTCAGGGGAGATGCAGAGAAGGCATTTTAGTAACGCGGGCCACCATATCGTTTATTTTCTTCAATTTTTCAACTTTGTATCTATGCAGATTACATTCCGAATTTAGTTCTCATCACTATCTACTATTAGTTCTTTAAGGAAATACAGAAAAACAAAAAATGTTTATCTTTGCCCAAATCGTCTCACCCATTCAGATTAAGACTAGTTCATTTATTTTAGTTTTGGATTTATAAATGATAGGCATAATAGATACTTGTCTTAAAATTAACTTCAAGATTAAAGTTTCTATCTTACATTCTGTTTTTTAATTGTTTCCTATCACATTACTAGGGAAACAGTCCTACTTGAAAAAAAAATTGGAGCCCATGGATATGATCAAGGTAGATAGATTTGGGGAACAAGATTAGAACTCAGAAATATTAACACCCAGATTTAATTGTGTGGAAACTTTGTAGGCTTTCCATACTAATGAAGAAAGTGCTATACTGATTTTTCACTGCGAATACTACAGTAGGAAAACAAAATGTAGCAAAAGCAGCCCTCCTTTACCAGTTCCGATGGAACTTCACATAGGTGGCATTTCACCATTAAAAATTTGTACGTCAAACAATTGTACTTTAGCAGCCTTCTGATTCAGGCGGCCAGATGAGGTAACATTTTCTCCTGAAGATTATGTCAGCGTGTCGTAGTGAAATCTTTATAATCAAAGCATTTGACTTGGCATGTTATCTCTGAACCACAGTGAGATATTGGAATCAGAACCACTTCAGTGTCTGTTCCAAGACCCCTCTGTTTCGCTGTGTAATGGGCAGGGCACCAGTGCCACAACACCGGCGGTTTGTTCTCTCGTCACTCAGGGTACACCTCAGACGTCGAAGTCACCTGTCACACTTGATCATACTCAGACCACATCAGCCCTGGGCTTACATAGGAACCAGCTATAACCCCCGGGTTTATTCACAGGCTCGGAAGGAGTAAATTCATTCTAACAAGTGAATCAACAAGTAATATCATCTGGAGGTGGCTGTATTATTCAGTGAGTCCGAAGCGTGGTTAAAACAAGGCCAGGTAGTAATGGGCGTTTTCACTTTCTAGGGGTGTGCTGACAGGGTACTCATGATGAGTTGATTAGGTGGGAGTTTTTCAGATAACGTAACTGCTTTGGTGAAAAGTTACTTTAAAGATACATTTCAAAAAAAGGAAATGGGCTAAACTTTTGAGTGATTCACAGAACTGTTGCAGGAAGCGTATATTGCTGAACATATCTTGATCAGAAGAAAATTAGGTGTAGCATTGAGACCAAAAAATAATTTAAGTAGTCACTCAACAATAAGTACAGATCGATTAGGAAAAATATTGTTACTGTAACAAAGAAAAAGAAAATAAAGGCCAACATCCTGATGATGATTATTTGGAAGCATGTTAGAAACAAAATAGAAAATATCTACAGAAATCATTTGTTGTGCTTAGGGTAGAGAACATGAGAAGGCTAGTAGATCTGAGGCAGATAAGGAGAACTGATATGATTGAAAGGGGTTTTGGATTTTAGGAGTAGAGATGCTTGAATTTGTATACGCTGTGAAGGGCATGGCTGTGTCGAAAACAGAGTTGGCTACGTGGATCCCACCGTACTAGACATCCCTGAGAGGCGGCGGACCCACTGCCTGGTCACTCTGGGCGTGTGCACTGCAGCGTGTGGCCACTGTCAGGAGGAGTAGGCCTCTGAGAGTTTGACCACGGGATCACCCGATTACTTTTTTGGATATTGTGTCATTTTCTTAACCGTTACCCAAGTTGATAGCCAAAAAGTGTGGGACTCTTTCTCAATTTTGTAGGACTATGTGACTAGTAACTGAAGCTTTATTTCAGGGAGGAAGGTTCAGGGCATTTATAGGGAACAAAGAGTATGTGTTTGTGTGCATGTGTACATACACATTGTGTGATTACACATTGTGTGGTACACATTGTGCCTTTCAGATCTGATATCAGTTGATATTTAAATGGCAATTGATTTGACTACTGGGGTTTAACATACCATTTTCAGGATCCTTTACTATATGTAAATGTTACTTTGAAGTGTGTTGATAAGATTGAAAGAAAATTTATAAGCTCATCTAGTAGATTAGACAGATATAATTAGAGAATAAATACATAGTTTTATTCTGGTACACTTGGACACATCCTGAAATTGAGGACATATTAGACTACAAAGAGAGTTGTAAAAAAATGCCAGAGTTGTCATGCGGACCACATCACTAATATGACCAAGTCACTCATCGGTTATGGAACGATTGATAGAGAAAACTCCAAATCTGTGTGTTCAGAAACTAAAAACACTTCTAATTAAGTCATGCGTCAAAAAAGAACTATAACAACTTGTAAAGTATTTAAATTGAATGACAGCTAAATCACTGTATGTGGAAACGTGTGCAGTGCAGCAAAAATAGTTTTTGAGAGAAATTAAATGTACACAACAAAAATGAAGAAAGAAAATATAGAGGCTAAGCATTAAATTCAACAGTTATTTTTTCCTGTCTCTTTACATTCATACAAAAGAAAATTACAAAGAACAAAGCAAATATTTGATGAAATAGAAAACAAAGAAATAATAGCAAGGATCAGTTAAAACAAAAGCTAGGTTTCCTTTTTAAGACAGGAAATAGACAAACCCATTAAAGGAAGGGTGATGAAGCAGAGAAGGCACGAAGAGAAATATCAAGAATTCAAATGAAAACATAATTACAGACACAATCAGAGGGAAATAGGATGAGATTTTGGGGCGGAATACCTTCCTAAACACAGATGAATTAACAATTTTGTTTAAGATACAAATTAGCTAATATTAAGTCAAGAATAAATAGAAAACCCAATAGACTTACAACGTATTAAAAGGACACTGAATCCTGAAGGTGGCGATTTCCCCCCTATTCGTTCATACAGTCAGCCTGCTTTTAGTCAGAATCCCAACAGAGTTTTCACCAAACTTGACAGGTTGACCCTAAAGTTTAAACAGAATAGTAAGAGGCCAGGAACAGCCTAGGGAAGACTGATAAATATAAAGTTTTTTAAAAAGCTGTCAACCATGAAAGATACCTTAGAGTAAATTCAAAGATAAGCTATTGATTGGAAGAAGATATGTGTATATAAATAACAAAACTTAGAGATGATTAAAAACTTACTCAAGTCTACAAGAGAAAGGTAACCTAGTAGGAGAAGAAAACAAGATGAACAGACAACTCACCAGAGAGAATACTTAAATGGCCAGTAAACATGTGAACATTTGCTCTATCTCATTAGTAAACAGTGAGATCAATCCTAAGACACAATTTCATAGTTATCAGTTGGCAAATGTTTAGAAGTCAGACATACCGAGTGGCAAAAGGAGACCTCTCATACTTGCGGATATATCTGATGCCCATATAAATTGGTACAACTACTTTGAAGAATAATTAAGTAATTTCCAATAAAGTTGAAGACACTTATAACCCACTAAGAAATTACTTTTTTAGATTCTATAGTTTTTCATATATATGTGTTTATATGATCAGACATGGGAAAATTTAAAACCAAATTAATGTGGATCAATTTTAAAAAAACAGCTGCATACATAAACTAGTGTATTACACAGTGGAATACGGTGACATAGGTGAAATATGTGAACTAGAACTCCACGACTCTCCATCATGTTTCTAAATTTTAAAACTCCCAAAGCAGTAGTACCACGTATTTCTAATGAATACGAAAGCTATGGTGTTCACAATTCAGAAACAAATAACAATAAACACCGGTGTCAGCAGAGCGGTCAGGGGAAGTAACCTCTGACAGGAAAGGGAAATAAGATTTTAATCTTGATGAGTAGCTAGAAAAAGAGACTTTAGTTGTAAAGTTTCTGAAATAATGTTAACATTTAAAAATCTAGGGAGTAGGTATGTGCTATAGTAACTCATCATTTTCTGTATGTTTGAAGTACTTCATAAATCTAAAAATTTGTATGCCCAGAAAAATCAATAGAGAAAATTAATGAAACCAAAACCTAGTGCTTTGAGAAGACCAATAAAATTGATAGACCTTTACTCAGAAAGAGCAGGAAAGAAAAGAAAGAAGGCAAATCTTCAGTGTCAGGAATGAAAATAAATGACATCACTGCTGATTCTACAGATAGAAGGAGAATTGAGAAATATTGTGGAAAACTTTATACCAATAAATCTGACAACTCGGGTAAAATGGACACATTCCTTGAAAGACATAAACTACCAAAGCTCGCTGAAGAAGAAACAGGCATACACATGTTAAACTTGTCCTTCAGAACCTTTCCATGAACACAACTCTAAACCTAGTTGGCTCCTACTACTTTTACTCAGCATTTATACTGAAGGTTCTAGCCAGTGCAATAAAGTATCAAAAAGAAGGACAAGGCATCCACATTGTAAAAAAGGGCAGCACGAATGTCCATGTAGAACATCTAATGAAATGTACCAATAAATGTGAGTTCTGGCCAAGACGGAGGTGTAGATAGAAACCCTTCGCTTCCTCGCATAACCAACAGGGGGATAACAACCAATCTAAAATCAATAAATAGCTAGAAGTACCGGAAAATCAAACGGCATGGAACTCCAACAACTAAGGAATTAAACAGTCAACAAGACCAACCAGACGGCAGTGCTGCAGTGCAGCAAGGAGGGTTGCCCTGCCAGGGGTGAATACCCAAGGCCCCGCCCCCTTACAACTTAACAGGTACGCCGAGACAAAGAAATATGGCCCAAATGAAAGAACTGAGCAAAACTCCAGAAAGAGAGCTAAGCGATGAAGAGATAGCCAACCTATCTGATGGAGAGTTTAAAGCCCTGGTAATCAAAATGCTCACAGAACTGATTGAGCTTGGTCAAAAAATGAAATAACAAATGAAAGATACCCAAAGTGAAATAAAGCAAAATATTCAGGGAACCAACAGTGACAGGAAGGAAACCAGGACTCAAAGCAACAATTTGGAACAAAAGGAAGAAATAAATATCCCACTGGAACAGAATGAAGAAACAAGAATTCAAAAAAGTGAAGAGAGTCTTACAGACCTCTGGGACTATTTTAAACATTCCAATATCTGAAGTATAGGGATGCCAGAAGAACAACAGCAAGAAATTGAAAACTTATTTGAACAAATAATGAAGGAAAACTTCCCTAATCTGGTGAAGGAAATAGACTTCCAGGGAGTCCAGGAATCCCAGAGAGTCTTAAAGAAGTTGGACCCAAAGAGGAACATACCAAGGCACATCATCATTGAGTTACCCAAGATTAAAGACAGAAAGAATCTTAAAAGCAGCAAGAGGAAAGGAGACAGTTACCTACAAAGGAGTGCCCATAAGACTGTCAGCTGATTTTTCAAAAGAAACCTTACAGGGAAGAAGGGACTGGAAAGAAGTATTCCAAGTCATGAAAGACAAGGACCTCCATCCAAAATTACTCTATCCAGCAAAGCTTTCATTTAGAATGGAAGGGAAGATAAAGTGCTTCCCAGATAAGGTCAAGTTAAAGGAGTTCATCATCACCAAGCCCTTATTATGTGAAATGTTAAAGGGACTTATCTAAGAAAAGGCAGATCAGAACTATGAACAGTAAAATGACAACAAACTCACAACTATCAATAAATGAACCTAAAAGAAAAGAAAAACAATGAAAACAAAAAGTAAGCAAACAACTAGAACAGGAACAGAATCAGAGAAATGGACGTCACATGGAGGGTTTTCAGAGTGAAGAGGGAAGGGAGGAATGGGGGGAAAGGTACAGGGAAGAAGAAACATAATTGATGGGCATAAAGTAGATGGGGAGAGGTCAAAAATGGTATAGGAAACAGAGGACTCAAAGAACTTATATGTACCACCCATGGACAGGAACTAAGTGGGGGGAAATGCTGGAGGGTTGAGGGGGTTGCAGGGCGGAGGGGGAGGTAAAGGGGGACAAATTGGGACAACCGTAATAACATAATCAGAAAAATATACTTTAAAAAGAAGAAATCTACTGAAAAGTTACTAGAGTAAGTGATGCTAGCAAGCTTGCAGGATACAAGATCAATATACAACAGACATATTTTTGTATACTAACAGCAAACAGTTGGAAACTAAAGATAAATACATTATTTATACTGATATTATAAGTATGAAACACTTAGGGATAAATTTGGAAAAAAATATGTGAAGAACCTGTACACCGAGAACAATAAAACATTGCCAACAGAAACGAGAGAACTGAATATCCTGGAAGATACGTCATGTTTTTGGGTTGGAAGAGTCGGTCTTGTTATGTTCTCCTCAAGGTGATGTTCGGTTCCTTGCGGTGTCAGTCAAATTTTAATGCACTTTTTTGTGGAAATCAACAAACTCATGCATGTACATGCTAAGATCCTACAATATATTAAACAACTTTTTAAAAAACAAAGTTGGAATAGTAACTATTCCTTCCTTCAACATAGTTTATAAAGCTACAATAATCAGGAGAGTGTAGTAATAGTATAAAACTAGACAGACCAGTGAGACCAAGTCCATAAATAGACCTACGTGTATGTGTATGGACAACTGATGTCTGAAATCACAGTCTGTTCAACAAACAGGACTGGACGGATTGATTATTCCACTGGGGAAAAACACTTTATTTCACACCTTGCACTGTATGTGATAATTACCTGAGGTGTATCTTAGACCAAAGTTTAAAACATAAAACTATAAGCCTATTTTGACCTTGGGTTAGTGAGGCAGGACTTGTTAGATATGTTACTAAAAGCACAATCTATTTTTTAAAGTGATAAATTGGACATCATTAAAATTAAAAATTTCTGTAAAGTATACTTTTAAGAAACTAGAAAGAAGCCATATACTGCAAGAAAGCATTTGAAAGTCATATACCTGATAAAGTGATTAATATCCAGAATATATTTTAAAAACTCTCACAATTGAATAATAAGAAAATAAATCATCTCCCCTCCCCCAAAATGCAAAATACTTGAGTGGTCACTTTGCCAAAAAAGATATATTGGAAACACATGAAATGCATCTCAACTTTACTAGTCATTTGGGAAATGCAGATTGAAAACCACAATGACGTATCACATACACTTTTTAAAATAGCTAAATCTTTAAAGATTGGCCATGCCAGTTGTTGGTAAGAATGTGGAGGCACTGGCACTCCTGTACCCTGCTGGCTGGAGTGCAGAATAGTACATCCACTTGGGGAAACAATTTGGCATTTTTGTGAAAAGTTACACATATACCTGTCATATGAGAAAGAAAGAAAGAAATGAATTTGATACGTGCTACACGTGGCTGAATTTTTTTTTAATTATGTTGAGTAGAGGAAAGATATACATATTGTATCACACCGTGTGCTGTGTAAAATTTTAGGCTGTGCAAATGCTCATGTGTACGGACACAAAACGGATCACTAGTTCGAGGGTTTGTGGGAGAGCCGGGAAGGAGGGATTACAACCATTTTTACAGGGACTTAGGAAACTTTTGAATATGTTTATTATCTTGATATATCTTGATAATGGTTTCACGAGTGTATATATATCAAAACATGTGCAGTTTATTTCATGTCACTGTTAGTCCTTTATTGGAAGAAAAAAAAATGTTTGTTCTAGAGTCAAACTCTAGGTCCAAATCCCAGCTCTTTTATTCTTAATTTGAAACAAATTATTTGACTCATTTATACTTTGGTTTTCTAATTTATAAAACGGAACTAATATAATATCTTTCTTATCAGGGCTGTTGTGGAGAACTGAATGAAATATCCCAGGTGAAATGTGGACTAGCTAGAAGGTACCCAGTAGAAGTCGGGGTTCACTGTCACTATTGTTGTTAGTGTCGCTGAGTTCAGATGACCGCGGAGAGAACCCCGTCAGTTCCAGCCTCTTTTTCAAATCTTCAGTGGTGAGATTGTCACTCCTTCACAAGATGGCCCGTTCCGTTGTTGGATAGTGGAAAAGTCACCCTACTCTAAATTATTCCATGAGAATGAGTCCTGTTTTCAGAAACTAAACAGGAAGAAGGGGAGGGAGAAAGAGAATATATTAGCTTCCACAATATAACTTATTTTCATTTGTAACCACTCTCCCCATCTGGGGATTTTTTTCCTCAGAATTCTCCCACATGCTACTGTTTAAGCGTTTTCCTTGTATGCTGCCCTCTGAGGAACTAGAAAACCTCTAAGCAGCATGTGAAGTTGGGGAAAATTTGAATTAGGAAATTTGTACGGTTCTGTAATATTTAGTGACTATAGTCCTTTACAGACACACGTGTATAATTTTGTGAGGGCCCACACACAAACTCAGTGCATGTAGGACTGAGAAGGAGAGCCACATTCGTTGCTAAAGGAATTCCCAGACCTGCCCCTCACCCTACACAGCCTGGTAGCCTCGGGGATTTAAAAATCTTAGAATCTGGTGCCAGGCCAAGGACAGTAAGTTACCATGCTCCGACTCAGTTGCAGGGAGTTGGTCCCATGATACCATAAACCTTTAGTTTACATTAGTCATAGAGAACATTCCAAACGGGTAGAGACACCTGCAACTGCAAAGGTAGAATGCCTCCCAGAGAGCTTTCCGCAGCCTCAGTCTGGCTGTGCCCTTGCCTTGTCACGGCCAGATCTCTACTAAAAGCATCCCAGCCAAACCTGGAGTGGCCGGAGCTGGGAGATGACAGCAACGATGGTGCACAAATACACAGTGAGCAAGGAGGAGATGACGATTTGAATTACAGATGTGTTATTCTGACCATTTTTTCAGTAATAAGATGTGTAGTGTAATGTGATTTTTGGGTGGTCATTTTATGTTTGATGTCAGGACTTCTGAGCTGAAGTTCAAAGAGCATTGCGTTCAGGAGGCCAGGACACAGAGTGAACAGTTAGTGGCAGTTAATATCAATATATAGTATGGCCATCTATTTTATCCTTAAACTGGACCAGCAATCTCATAAATGCACATTGGTGTTTACATAGAGACTCAAAGATGAATCCATGTGAAGGACTTTAGGTGAATCCATCAACATAAGCCTCTCGTATGAGTCTGAGTCATTGTTATCATTTAAGAACAATAGCACTTTTAAAAATTCACACCAAAGCCCTGGCCAGTGTGGCTCAGTGAATTGAGCGCCAGCCTGCAAACCAAAAGGTTGCTGATTGAATTCCCGGTCAGGGCAGATGCCTGGGTTGTGGGCTGGGTCCCCATCTGGAGGCGTGCGAGAGGCCCACAACAAAGACGAATCAATAAAGCAGCCAGCTTAGGCGTGCACATTTAGGAGTCCTGTGCTCTAGTGGGAACATACCAACTAATCAATGTTAAAAAGTAGTTTCAAATTCAGAAAGTGATGACCAGAAGAACAGTGTTACAGTTCATTATAGTTGTTGGATAGGAATTTTAACAGCATGCTTCTCAAATGGCTTTCCTGTGAGCGTATTACTTTATCTCCACTGAAAGCTATTGGTGACATGACAGGAACGGGTTTCTTGCGTATCCCAGAAAGCGATGACAATTCTTGGCTTCTGGTCATTGAAGTCAAGCCAACTCAGAACTGAGCTCCGAAGTCAGTCTGGCTGAAACACCCTTTTATCACCAGGGTTACTTGGACCCCTTGGAATGCTTGGCACTAGACTCTTCCTCTGTGGGCACTCACTCCAGTCAAAGCTACATCTCCATCAAAGAGGGCTGGCTGTTTGCCTTTAGGGCAGAGCTGTTCTGTGGATGCAATTTTCTGTTGATGTCACGCTACGACACTTGTGCCACACAGATGTGTTTTATTTGTGATTGAGCATGAACATCTTTATGGCAGTTCATCATAAAAAACTCATTATAAAAAAGTAATGTCTTGATAAGTCAGGATCTGATTTTAGTGAGCTATCTCCCTCCTTTCCCTTTTTTCCCCTTAAAAGCTTCACTCTGCGTTAGCGCTCAAAGATGGGCAAAAGAAATGAAAATAAAATCAATCATTGGGTTGGTGACTCGCCAATTATATGCATTCTTGAAGAAGTAGATTTAACTTAAGTGACCTTAAAATACTTTCACGTTCTGTTTATGGATAACTACGAAAATGCTTGTAGGAAGCTAGTGGGGTTATTTGAAGGAGATACACTAAGTACAGAGCAGTTGTATTAATACTTGGTGTTAATTTTTTGAAAGTTTGTACTTGATAGGGACTGAGGCCAGAATAAGCCTTTTTTGGTTGAAAGAGGGATACTTAGGTAATGAGAACACTAGATTTATTTGAAAGAAATTAAAGATAACAGACATTTGTGAAATGTATTTTTGGAGTGGGATAAAGGGAGAAGATCGCATTTTTAGAATCAGGGTATAAAATACGACTACTTTGTGGAGAATTTATCTTCAGTGAGGAGAGGGTGCCCACGTTTTTCCCTATTGAGAAATAGAAGTAACTGAAAATCTTTTGTTTGTTTGTTTGTTTCTTACCAGGAAAATATAACCGTCGTGACTCTTGTTGACTGAGATCGGGAGTTGGGATTAAGGCCCTTTCAAGGGCTGCTCTGCGCAGTTCTTTGTTCTTCCAGCTTCTCTAAGCAAGTGCTGTGTTCGTTATTATGTTTAAAAGTCAGGAAGTCGTTACTGTTAAATAGCTGATACACATCATGAACCCGTGTTGCCATTTTTAAATAGAGCTGCTGCTCTCTCTTTTGGTATATAGAAAATGTATGAAAAATAAGTTACCTCAAAACTTAATAGTTTATTATCTGAGTGTTAAATTACCAATGATGTTTTTCTTTCATATAAGGCTTTGTACGTTCTGAATATGAATACCAAACAAGAAATACATTTTCAGAATGAAAAAATTAAGAGTTCAATTTATTACTGATTTTAGAGAGGATGGAGGCGGGGGGAGAAACAGACAGCCAGACAGGCATCGATTTGTTGTTCTATTTGTTGTTCTTATTTATGCATTCATTAGTTAATTCTTGTACGTGCCCTGACCAGGGATCATACCCACAACTTTGGCATATTGGTATGACACTCTAGCCAACTGGACCTGGACCCAGCCAGGACCTGGGAATTATTTTTTAAGTAAAGCTTAATGATAAATGTTTTAGCTAGAGTAGTTTGTTCATTTCTTTTCTGTAACACATTTTAGGTTAATGAGAAGCCGCTCAGTTATTCTGTTTTATACCATACATTTTCTTCCTCTGAAATGTTTGTTAGCTCCAGCAAGAAGCAGCTGCTGATTTTAAACGGGAAATCTAAACAGCTGACTTTCCAATGAACTTTGTAGTCTATCCTGCGCAATGTAAAGAGCTTAACAATTTCACAGAATAAGTTCTACCATCCTCAAAACCAGCTATAACTATTTTCTCTGTGCTAGGAAGCTGAAAAAAACTTTTCTCGTTTTTTGAAGTACTTGGAAAATGTCAAGGATCTTTCACACAAAACGTGTGCAGGTCTCTATTTACATTGTTGCATCGTCCTTTTCTGTGGCAAAAGAAAACAAAGCATATTTGGTCAGCATTTTCTCTTTTTAAAAAATATTTATTGATTTTGCCATTACAGTTCCAATTTCCCCCTTTGACCCTCTCTGCCCAGTACCCCCATTTCCTCCAGAAATCCCCCTCTTAGTTCATGTCCATGGGTCGTACATATAAGTTCTTCGGCTTCTCCATTCCCCATACTGTTCTTAACCTCCCCCTGTCTATCTTCTACCCACCATTTATGGTTCTTAGTCCCTGTACCTTTTCCCCCATTCTCCCTCATCCCTCTCCCTACTGATAACTCTCCAGATGATCTCCATATCTATGATTCTGTTCCTGTTCTAGTTGTTTGCTTTTTGTTTGTTTGTTTGTTTGTTTGTTTTAGATTCAGTTGGTAGTTGTGAATTTGTTGGCATTTTAGTGTTCATAGTTTTGATCTTGTTCTTTTTCTTAGATAAGTCCCTTTAACATTTCATATAATAATGGCTTGATGATGATGAACTCCTTTAGCTTCACCTTGTCTGGGAAGGACTTTATCTACCCTTCCATTCTAAATGATAGCTTTGCTAGATAGAGTATTCGTGGATGCAGGTCCTTGCTTTTCATCACTTTAAATACTTCTTGCCAGTCCCTTCTTAACTGCAAAATTTCTTTTAAGAACTCAGCTGACCGTCTTATGGGAACTCCTTTATAGGTAACTTTCTGCTTTTCTCATGTTAATTTTAAGATTCTCTCTTTATCTTTAACCTTTGGCATTCTAATTATGATGTGCCTTGTTGTGGGCCTCTTTGGGTCCCAAAAAGACTCTCTGTGCTTCCTGGACTTGCATGTCTATTTCCTTTACCAAATTAGAGTTTTCTTTCATTACTTTTTCAAATAAGTTTTCAATTTCTTGCTCTTCCTCTTCTCCATCTGGCATCCCTATGATTCGGATGTTGGTACATTTGGAGATATCCCAGAGGCACATTATACTGTCCTCATTTCTTTTTTAAATTCTTTTTTCTTCTTGCTGTTCTGATTGAATGTTTATTTCTTTTTTATGTTCCAAATCATTGATTTGAATTCTGGCTTCATCCCCACCACTGTTGCTTCCCTGTAGATTTTTCTTTATTTCACTTAGTGTAACCTTCATTTCTGCCTGAGTCTTTTTTATTTTGTTGCTGTACTCAGTGGGTTCTTTGAGCATCCTGACCACCAGTGTTTTGAACTCTGTATCTGATAGGTTAGTTATCTCTGTTTTGTTTAGCTCTTTTTCTGGGGTTTTGATCTATTCTTTCATTTGGGCCATATTTCTTTGTCTCCTCAACTTGGCAGCCTCCCTGTGTTTGTTTCTGTGTATTAGATAGAGCTGCTTTGACTCCCTCTCTTAGTAGTATGGCCTGTTGTTTAAGAGGCACTTGTAAATTGTGTGGGGCAGAGCCTTAGATGCTCACCAGGGTGGGGCAACCTGTTTTACCACCTTGTGGTTTGTGTGTGTGGGGAGGGTTTGGAGAAGGGACAGTGATACTGTCCAGCTTCTGGAGGTTTGCCAGGCCCTGGCCTTGTATAACCTGGGGCCCTTCCAGCTGTTGGCCTGGTGCTGAATCTCAGAGGCCATGGATCTGAGAACATATGAAGTCTGTGCAGGCCCTTTAAGTGCAATCCGCTGAAAATCCGGCAGTTTCTTCCACCATTCCAACCCCCACTGATTTTTACAGCCAGAAGTTATGGGGATTTATCTTCCTGGCACTGGAACCCTGGGCTGTGTGGTCTGGCCTGAGGCTGGGATCACTCACTCCCAAGGTCCCTCCCGATTTTTATCTAGCACTCGTGACCGCCCGTTCCACCACCACCTCTTCGTTCCACATTGCATCTCCATGCCTCTCTACCTGTCTCCTCATCTCCACCCCTCCTACCCTCAGGATGAATGTGCCTTCTTTAAATCCTTGGCTGTTGGACTTCCATACGATTCTGAGTGTTATTTGTTTTGAGGTCAAGTTATAATTCTTTCTGTGGTTGCATGACAAGGTGAAGCGTGTTTACCTATGCCTCCATCTTGACCAGACATCTGGATTAGCATTTGTTAAAGAGTTGAAGGAAAAGTCACTTCAAATCATTTATGATTTGGGAAGATGTGTTTGTTAGGCTTCTCCAGACAGAGAAGAGGGGGTGGGTGGGTGTGGGGGTGTGGGGAGAGAGAGTGTAGAGGCTTGGCTAGTCCAAAATCTGCACACTGGGCTAGCAGGCTGGAAACCCAGAAGAGCCGATGGTGCAGATGAAGTCCAAAGGCATTTTGCTGGAGAATTCTCTTTCGCTTGGGGAGGTTTGTGTTTTTCAGGCCTTCCATTGATTGGATGAGGCCCACCCATCCAGTGGAGGGCAATCTGCTTTATCCAGAGTTCACCAATTTAATTGCTAATCTCAGCCAAAAACACACTCCTAGGTGACAAATTAACTATTATAGGGAATATTTTAATATTGCTGAAATTTAAATGTTATTTTCCTGCTGAGTTGTTCTCATTCAGTTCTGCCCTTAGACCTAGTGCGTCCTACTTTGAGTCCGCTTTTTAGAGGATCTGCTTTGGCCTTCATCCAGTGATGACCCTTCCCACAGGGCAAGACCAGTGGGCCAAGCTGTGTCTTCACGGGGAGGCCAAGCCCTTTGTTTTAGACCACCTTCTGGCTACTCGACACCCTGGAATTCTTTGCCTCGACAGCTGTAGGCCCGTTTTCAGGGCTTATGTGGGCATCCGCCCAGTTCACACTCATTCACTGTGTGGCTGTGTGCTTGCTGTTACTTCTGCAGGGGCCTGGGGGTGGCCGTTTGCAGTCAGAGGTTGCATAGATTTGTGGGCTGGAATATCCACCTTCGTGCAGGTGGTTCCTCCCAATGCAGAATGGATCCTGGAGTAGGAGGTGACAAGGGGCTCGGTGAGGGCCTTAGCCTCTTCTCAGTCTGTCATCCTCAAGTAGTCTCTGAGGTGTCCAGAATGCTAAATAAGAGCTCTAAGTAATGACAAAGGTATGTTTACAAGATAGTCAGATGAAACATGCTTTGTATTTTAGTCATCACTTTATTAGCTTTATTTATAACTTTTAAATATTCAGATGTATGAGAGATGGTCTTTTATTCCTACCTTTGCCCCAGACCTCAAATGTTAAAGGCAGATCTTCCCTATTGAGAGCGAGCAAATTCAGAGAATGAGAAGTTGATTATTAACTTTGAAACCTGAACACGGTGTTATAAAACCAGGTAGTGGTTATCCCTTGGGCAGATGAGGTTATGACTGGGGAAGAGCCTGCCATGTTCCATTTCTCGAGTTCAGTAGTGATTACATAGAAGTTTATTCTAAGTGCTCTTGGGCTTTGTGCATTTCTACCTATGGAAAATGGATATTCTAATAAAATGTTTTTTTTAATATTTTAAAAATATATTCTTAGAAAAAAATTTGTATCTCAAGAAAACCTTTCTTTCAAACCTGTCTACCACAGATTATGTCACATATGCACTCAGAATCTTGGCCTAGTAATTGAAATAAATAAAACTTATCTTAAAATTTCTAGAAATCAGCTAAATATATTATGTCATTTGTATATGTCTCTCTGTGTGTACATGCACATGCATGCACATACATGTGAGTGTTTGATTTTGGTTCTCAGGACCTCAGCCAAAGCAGCAGCTGAAAGAAAACCTCTCTCTTCATTCTCAGTAGTTCCCATGGGTTAATGAGAGAAGATATTTTCAAGCATGCTTTCTTTTTATTTAACTCTTAAGTCTGTGGTTTGTTTTCCTGAAAGAATGAGCAATGATAATAAAGCAAAAGGAATATTTACCTTTTTCAGGTTACAGAATCATTATGTGTGAACTTGATTTATAAATTTATGAAGGAAACTTTTTGATACAGTTTCTATACATCAAAAGATTCATTGTAACAGAGACTCTGTTCTTATCTTTCAGGTACCATCTTCAGTAAATAAAGAAAGTAATGAAGAAGGTATGGTATGTTTTGGCCTTTGAGGAGCTAGATGTGTAAATGAATACATTTACAGTTAGTGGAAACCAAAAAAAGAAAAGAAAGAAATAGAGATTAATTTAAAAGTTATATGAACTAACACCCTGACCAGATAGCTCAGTTGGTTGGAGCATCATCCTTCTATCCAAGGTCGTGGGTTTGCTTCCCGGTTGGGGCACATGCAGGACTGAACTAGAGAACGCATGGACCGGTGGACCGACAGATCAGTGTTTCTCTCTCCTTCTCAAATCAATCAATCAACTTGTTTTTAAAGTTACATAAACTAAGTGAAATACTTTTAAAAGTCATTAAAATTTTCACATGAAATACCTTCTTTCCTAATCTCAGAAAATGAGAAAGTACATTTATTACTTTTAGGCTAGAAAATGGTTTGATTATACCATTGACTTTGTAGTGACTTTTTGGTGAAGTAGGGAGATTCTAGCTAGTTCTGATAAACTTCAAAAGACTCTAAATATCTGATTTGGGAGATTGTCTTTATTATCTTTTATTATTTTAATCATTTTAACTGAAGATCTTAAAAATCAAATTTGTAGTAGGATTAGAACACCGTATTATTTATTACCATTATTTGCAGCTGTTTTGAAAAACAAGTAAAAATATTCTGTGGTAAAAATTTCAGAATACGAGCACAGATCCTTTATCTCTCAGTATTCGGCAAGACCGGTGCTCTTTTGCTTTAATTAAAAACATTAGAAGAATGTTGAATGTGCTAATTTGGAGTAAAATGAGGACTGTTTACTGTGAGTCCAGTTCTAGGATAAATAGAAAGGAGCAAGTTCATAGACATCATTTCATGGGGAAGCATGAAATCATTCCCATTCCTTACATGGGAAAGTAACCCTTGTTTCTTTGTAATACTCTTCTGTTTGGGATATCTGACGGGTAGTCAAATCTTACAGTTCAAGGTTTTTCTAGACTTTTCATGCTATAGCTAGGGCACTAACTTCTGTCGTATTCAATAGAGACTAAAATGACTCAGAAATAAGTAGGAAAGAAAGTGGGAAGGCTCTAGAATTTTTAATGTAGTTTTATATAAGGCTTGTTCCAAATAAAAGAACTTGAGTTTAAATGGAAGTAGCTTTAAATAGAGAAATATGTCATACTAAGCTTCTTGATTGTTTTTATCTGCCTGAACACTTCCTGAATGTCTAAATTAAATGTGTCTTATTCTTCCTTGCTCCCTCCCTCGTCACCCCTTCCCTAACACCTTTTTAACACAGAGCAAGTGTGGCACTTCCTTGGCAAGTGACGGGAGCATTTGAAGTTCTGCCATCAAGACTTCGGTTTCTAAGGGCTTCCAGACTCCATTTCCTTCAAGTGCCGGAGATAGGCTGATCTACGAGAATTGGATGACTTTCTGTTGGAACTTAATTTTTTTTCAAACTTTCTGAGATATGCACTATGTAAATAAACAATGGAATTTTTGAATTAGTCTCTTCCAGATATTTATTGATATGAAAAAGATCTAATTTTAGAGCAGAAATTTAAAAGCATTGAGTTTCGACTGGTTCAGATCTCTATGCCTGAAGGAGCCCAAAGATTTTATTGGCATTTATTTTTATAGGTTAATGTAAAATAACAAAGTTAGTACAATAATAAGATTTCTATAGATATTATTGTTCTTATTTTCAGACTTTATCTCTTTTCAAGTCTATTGCTGGTGGAGACTTCATTTAGCCAACCTCTGTCTACTTATTAGTCCTGTGTAAATCTGTTTCTGTTTTAGGCTCTCTATAATTTATTGTTTTAGAGGTCCTAAACTCTGTTCGAGTCTCATCCAGTTTCCTTAGTTTCGATTCGCTATGGTGATGACTCCCAGATCCACCTAAGAAGCCCATGTCTTTCTCCTGGGGTCTGCCTACTGGACATCTCTTTGAATGCCTTCGACCCCTCTGATCCATAACTGACCTTATGTTAATTCCTTTGTTCTTATTAATTCTTTTGTTCTTGGATAATGGCATTAACATTCTCCTAGTTCCCCACTCAAACCCTTGAAGTCATTTGAACATGTCTTCATGATCTTTACTCATGAAGACCATCTAAATGTTTGTCATCTCCATCCTTTCACGCCCATTCTTTGCTATTTTTCCTCCCTTATTCCACTGGCACTGTAATAACAGCCTCTCTATGTGCCTTTCTGACTCAGCCCCTCCTCCTCATCCCCAGCTGTGCTCTATTTCATACCCTCTTGCCTCCTGGGTCCTGCCTCTGGCTTTTCTCCCACCATCCCACCTTCCACATTTCTAAACAGTTGTTTTCCTAAAGCACAGGTCTTGCCTTGTATTTTTCTCAAAAAGCCTTCAATGGCTTTCCATATTCTTGAGGGAAAAGAAGAACAAAAAACTCTGATTTCCTCAGGAAATCCTCCAGCCACATCATGCTGCTCCTCTCTTGCCAAATCTTTTTCTTTCCTTTTTGTTCTATTATCATCATCAACACATGATATTTACAGAAGATGCTTTGTGGTTTGTAAAGCACCATTATGAAAATAGTCACCGTTTACTGAGTATTCTGTGTTAGGCTCTGTTTTAGATGTCTTATGTGCACATACCATATAAGGTACAATAGATACTGCCCACTTCATATTGAGACTCTGAGAAATTCTATAACTTGCCCGAGATCACATAGCTAGTAAGTTTAAGTACCAAAATTAGAACTCATGACTATATGGCTCTAAATCCGTTGGTCTTTCCACTTCCTTATGCATGCTGCTTCCCCCATGTAGCTCCTTTTAAATGTAGACACAGCTCAGAGCATACCTGTTTTACAGAGCAGAAGGCAGGCACACACACAGGGTGTGATCAGCCCAAGTGAAATAGCAAGGTCCACTCGAAATGTCTTTGGGAATGTGT
>VMDR010014417.1:0-23569 GCA_007922815.1 Macrotus californicus | reverse complement strand
AATCAGTGATCTACGTGTCCTCCATAAGAATCTCAAAAAAGGTCAATAATTAAACCCAAAGTTCATAGAAAAAATAATAATAAAAGCAGAAATTCATGAACTAAAAAAAAAAGACAAACTGGAAAATATTTTAAAAGCCAAAGATCTGTTTTTTACAAAGATTAATAAAATTATAAGTTCTTATTAGAACAGATCAAGAGGAAAGAGAAATATTGGTTATCCCTTCAGAAATTAAAGAGAAAACAATGTTATAGAACAAAGTATAAAAAAGTAAGTACAGGATGTTACAAAAATTTTTATGATAATATGTCTTATAACAGATGAAATGAAAAAAATCCTTTACAAAATCAAAATTTACTAAAACTGACTCTGTTAGTTTGCTGGGCTGCCATGACCAAATACCACAGACTGGATGGCCTAATCCAACAGAAATGTATTTTCTCACAGTATGGAAGCTGAAAGTCCAAAGACAGGAGGTTGCTTTCTCCCGAGGTCTGCCTCCTCTGCTTTCAGGCGGCCACCTTCTTACCACGTCCACACATGGTATCCTTGGTATCTTTTTCTCTCTGATAAGGACTCCAGCCTTATTGGATTAGGGTACCACCCTTATGACCTCATTTAACCTCAGTTACCTCTTTAAAGGTCCTGTCCCCAAATACAGTCACATTGAGGGTTAAGGCTTCAACAGATAAATTCTAGGGGAACACAATTCAGTTAATAACACTCACAAAATAAGAAATAGAAAATCTGGGAAGCCTCATAACCACTAAAGAATTTGCACTTTCAATTTTAAAACTTTCCACAAAGAAAATTCCGGGACAAGATGCCTTCACTGGAGAATTCTTTCAGACAGTAAACAAAGAAACACCAATCTTGCAAAAAGAAATTGAGAAAATAAAGGAATGGACACATCCCCGTGGATTCTATTAGGCTAGCATAACTCTGATATCAGGGTGTTACCAGGAAATCACATAGAGATCAATGTCCCTATGAATGTAGGATTCAAACATCCTTAACAAAATATCACCACAGCAAATACAGTAATATATAAAGTGAATATTACATTAACAACAGAGTAGAATCATGACTCAAAAATCATTTGATTTAATTCATGACATTAACTGATTTTTAAAAAAGAGAAGAAAAAAAGGGTACTATTCTTTCAATAAATGCAGAAGAAAACACTAATGTATTTTAACATTCATTTATTATGAAAATATTCAGTAATTAGCAATTAAGATTTCCTCAACTCAGGTCAGGACACCTGTGTAAAACCTTTAGTTAAAATCATACTTTATAGTAAATGTTTCATGCCTTTTCCCTAACATCTGAAACAAGACAAGAATGCCCCATCTTATATATAACATATATTTACATATAACATATAATTATAAAGACATATGTGCAACAATTGAGCAGCTATTTAATAAAAATATGAAAGGCCAATAAGCACATAAGAAATGAAATCTTTCCATCTGCAACAACATGGATGGACCTGTTGTGCTGAGTGACACAGCGAGACAGAGACAGACAAGACAGATGCCAGATGATTTCACTTACATGTGGAATCTAAAAATCAAAGTCACAAACAAGCAGAACAGGCTCTTTCCCCTGAGGAGTCCCAGCCCACTTGGGATGGAAGTCCTGGAGTCTGGGAGGACAGGATGGGGGCACTTTCTATTTCTAGAAGCACCAAATGACCTACCTTGTAACTGTACCGTGTTCTTTATTACTTTGACTTATTGAGAGCATGAAATTTTCACCTCTGGGCACAGAAACATAACTGTAATAATTACATTCGATTATACTGAGAAGACTAGCATTTCAATCCTAGCTGGAAGAAAATATGGGAGTCAAGGGGCTGGATCAGGCAAGGAAGCCAGCCTCCAGGATTTGTACAACCTGCACCCAAGACAAACTCGGCATATGTTACTATAGGGTCAGGACTGTGCTGACATTAAAAAAAATTTAAGCAGAAATAGTCTTAAGTCTTGGGGCACTCAGTCTCATAGAGGACACAGACAAAGGAATAATGAATTACTATAATGTGGCATCATGCACGTAGAAACAGGACAGAAATGTTTGCAGCATCCTCTGGATAAACGTGAGTGATAAATCGTCTATGAGAAACGGCCTGTGTTTTTGCCCTTCCAAATATTAGGGACACAGATAACAGGTTATTTATTATAGATAAAACTTTTCAATGTCATTGACATAGTTCTCTGAAGAAAATGACCACACATATTTTGGGACCTATTATGGGACCTACTTTTTTGTCTAGGGGAATTCAGAGAAGGCTTCTTCCAAGATGTGGCAGTGAAATGAGCTCTAAAACTTGACATTATTGGGGAAAATGCATGGGAAGAGGGTCACAGGCAGAAGCAGCAGCACGTACAAAGGCACTGAGGTTGGAAGGAGGTTGATGTCCAAGGGGTTAACAGAACACTGGAGTGACTATAGCCTGGTGAGCTAGAGGGATAGTGATGGACAATGAGGAGGCAGAGGTGAGGGTTTGCAGGATGAGAAATCACAGGCCCTGATAACTGTTTAACACTTGAAATAGGCCAAGGGATGCAAGCATTTGGATAATTTATAAGATTATTCAATGCCTGTTTCTGACCACCTTCTATGGAAAACCTTAGTACATCTGATGGAGCACAACTGTCTTGTTTCAAAGGCTGCAGGTACGACAAGAGAAGAATGGGGGAAGATCCCATCCTTTTCCCTAACTCTGTTTCTGAGCTGAAATTTTATTTGCATTGCTGAAGGAAAGACTTTCTCTTTATACTGGGTAGGGAGATTAATAAGCAGTGCAGCAGAAATATGAGAGTCATTACTGCTGATTAAATGATAATTTTCTAGAGCGACATTATGCATCAGGAAATAAAATAACGAGCTCACTTGAATTTACAGACCTCACAGCCGCTGGGAGAAGTTCTCTCCTTTGCTCAACAGCTCCCATGCCAAGGATTCAAAAATGCTTGAGACAGGCACAGACTCAGAAGGTGAAAGTGGGCACCTTGACAAGGAAGCTTGCATGATCATAACCAGCCTGCTGGAAGTAACGCAAACACCGATAAAGACACTAAAAACACTTGCCTGTGTATTCTAGTCTATCAGCTACTGAGCCAAGAGGAGAAAAGAGGAAGACCGAGCCCAGCGGGTGGAGTGTGTAAAGAAGTCTCAGCTTCATCTGTGGAAAGCAGTGGAACTCAGCGTTGAAGAAAGACCAGTTTGACAGAGTGTCAGTCAATCACCCAATGTATACGTCTGCTTGGGCGGCCACACCCAAACACCACAGACTGGGGGGCTTCAACAGCAGAAATTTACTTTCTCACAGTTTGGGAGCCTGGAAGTCCAATATCAAGATATTAGCAGATGTAGCTTCTTCTGAGGCCGGTCTCCTTGGCCTGCAGATGGCCCCTTTCTCACCGTGTACTCACACGGTTGTCCCTCGGTCTGTGTTTTTTCTGTCTTTTTTGTCTGTTTATTTTATTTTATTTTTTTGGTTTTCTGTGTCTTCATCACCTCTTCTTACAAAGACCCCAAAGCTATTGGATTAGGGCCCACCAATATGGCTTTATTTTATCTTAATCACCACTTTAAAGGTCCTATTTCCAAATACATCACATTCTGAGGTACTACAACATATAGATTTGGGTGAGGGGGGCATACTTCAGCCCAAAACATCAACAGGACTCGTGCTCTGTGCAGGGCGCTCTGTACGGCATTGAGACTACAGGAAGACATGGCGCTGCCCCAGGAACCTGGGGGGCTAGTCGGGGAGGCAGGCATTCAATACTGGATTATATATAAATGAGAATTTAGTGATTCATCATACCAGTGCAAAATGCTACAAAGAAGAATATGAAAAGGGGGAGGGTTGCGGAAAGGTGACTGGAGGAGGCGAGCTTTAAGCCAAGTCCAGAATAGGCTCTGGCATGAACCGGAGGAAGAAGGGGACACACACAATCCTGGAGTGAGAAAACAGCTCCTGCCCCGAGAGGTGGGGAGGGAAGTCAGCAGGACTGAGAGAGGAAGTGGAGAGCGCTGTGCAATGGGCCTGGAGCGTAAGTGGGCATCCGACCACTTGGGGCAAATGAAACATGACTGCTGTGGTGACGTGAAGGGTGTGCAGAGTGGCACATGCTGGTGCTAGCACTCGTTATTGGTGCGTTCAGAGGCAAACGAGGAGACAATTGTCTAAAGACTTTGCGAGGCTACGTAGTGCAATGGTGAGGAACTAGAGCTCCAGGCCAGACTGCGTGGGTTAGATCGGGGCTCTGCCACTTACAACACTGTGACTTCAGGAAAGCAGCTTCACATCTCTGTGCAAATACTCCTCAACGGTACGCTGGGACGAATCATGGCACAGCCCCCAAGTAGGGGGAAGTGAGTGGATGCACAGAAGGCACTTCTAGCCCTGGCTGGGGTGGCTCAGTGGATTGAGTGCCGGCCTGTGAACCCTGTTGCTGGCTTGGTTCCCAGTCAGGGCACATGCCTGGGTTGCGGGCCAGGTCCCCAGTAAGGGGCGCTTGAGAGGCAACCACACACTGATGTTTTCTTCTTTTTCTCCCTTCCGTCCCCTCACTAAAAATAAATAAATAAAATCTTAAAAGAAAGAGAGCACTCCTAGCAGTTCCTGGCACACAGCAACATCCAGTACCTGTCAACTTTCGTCATCAGGAGGAAGGACAGGACACAAAACCTACATGGCACATGAAGATGTCACTTGAAGGTAGGATAAAGGTAAAAAGCCGAACTCTTTTAAATTTTTCCATTACAGTTCATACTCAATATTACTTTGTATTAGTTTCAATTGTACTAAACAGATATAATCATTATTAAAATGGTTAGACAATACACTTACAAAGTGTCCCCCCTGATATTTCCAGTACCCACCTGGCACCGTACACAGTCATTATAGTATTATTGACTACCTTCCCTGTGCTGTAATCTACATCCTGTGACTATTTTGTGACTACCAATTTGTCCTTTTAATCCCTTCACCTTTTTCACCCAGCCCCCCACACCCCTTCCCCTCTGGCAACCATCAGTCTGTTCTCTGTCTATGAGTCTGTTTGTGTTTTGCTTTTTCATTTATATTGTTCTTTACATTCCACATATAATAAAATCATACTGTATTTGTCTTTCTCCGACTGACTTATTTCACTTAGCATAATACCCTCTGGGTCCATCCCAACTCTTTCTTAACAGTCAATCCAGCAAGCATTTATTGAGTAGGTTCCCTTTCACTCTCAAATAACATTTCTGTTTATGGAACAAGCTTCCTTTAAAACACCTTTAAAGAAATAGGTGGAAGCATACGCATGATAAACGTGCATTGGTTAAAACACTACTGTTGTCTCGGAGATTAAATGTCTGTCATCCACAACATCCCATTAAAATGTTTCCTCGAAGTCACCTCTCTTTCCTCTCTGCAATTTAAACTTTCTCTCTTCAGAGTAGTCTGTCATCTGTGCATACACCCCCCGCCCCATGGTCACAGCGTGCGTATTTGATGCGAGAACACTACAGTGGGAAGGGGCTGTCTGGGAAGGAAACAGGGCTTAGCGGAGGACCATTCAAAGGCTGGTACTCTAAAAACGCCTGGGCCAGCAGGATCCACTGTGTGCGATGCTGTCCCTGGGCTCAGTTCTCCTGCCTTCTCTGTCAGACAGAGGTGTTGTCAACTTCCTGACTCCTAAAACACGTCAGCTTGATTTTTTATTCTCACATGCTTACAAAGGATGGCTTGACTCATCCACGTTGGTTTATGAATGACTGTGATACTGTCATGAAATACTCCCTGCAACACTAAATGGCCACATTTAGCAATGTGTCATACTGATTATAGGGCACTCGGTCCTGTCCAAAACTCCCACAAAAACATTTGGTCCGTGACACAAGGTCTTTGAAATGTGGGCCAATCAAAAATGACCACGAGCATGTCTGTTCAGTCCATGCCGAATGGTCCTTGACATTTGATCCTGTCAAATCTGTACACGCTTAAGAAAATGTCCCTGGGTTCACATAGCCTAGAACATTTATTCAAAAGCACTGCAGCAGAGCATCATAGCAGCAAGTGCACAGCAACGGGAGCCTGCTATCCAAATTACTCAGAATACTCAGCAGATAACTTTTCATTATGCATAATATAAAAAAGCACTTCTTGGTTTCTGCAGCTCTGACAATTCTGTCAGTTGATGCAATGTCGTATCCAAAAGCCTTCCAGAGCAGGAGGCCCATAAATTCACTCCCCCGTCCCCATTTCCGTATCCATCCACCAGCTGTCGTTCTCAAGTGTCTTTTCCCAAGTTGGCTGAAAAAGATGGCACCATCATCATCCCTGACTCAGCAGATTCTAAAGGACAGGTGTGATGAAGTTCTAAACGACATGATCTTTTGGTCAGGAAAAGTTGGCTTCTACTTTGTGACTGTGCTGTGCGAGCTAAGGCAAGTAAGTTCCTTAAGTTCAATTTCCTCACCTGTAAAATGAGACAATAACACCACCTGTGCAGTGTGCTGAGTAAGTACACAAACCATTCAGCACAGTTCTTGACATATGACAGCATTTCATAAATACTAGTGATTACCATTAACATTATTCTGATCTCTAAGAACAGTGATTGGCTGCCAGACCCATTACATTTCAAGAAACACAGAGCTGCCAATTTCTAATTTTTCCAATTAAATGTATTTTCAAAGCCATCACTTAATAGCACCATTCTTTTATCAAAGAAAAAAAAAATACTTCAAACCAAAGAACTGGAAAGACATAATCTTGAATTAAAGGATAGTCCTTTTATTTATTTTTTCCTTTTTACTGAATTTATTGGGGTGACATTGGTTAACAAAATTATACAAGTTTCAGATGCAAAATTCCACAACACATCATCTGTACACTGTATTGGGTACTTACCACCCCGAGACAAGTCTCCAAAGGACGGTCCTTTCAAACGGAATACATTTAGCTTTCAAAAAAAAACAGAAAGACCACCTCACTCTTCAGTATTGACTTTTCTAATGTTGTCACAGCATAGTGAAAAACTTCATCATGGATTTCCACTGATCCATAGCCCAGGATTTGGCAACTGCAAGGCTAAGGTCCCATCAGACCAGAGTAATAGAACTCATGTTCCTGCCCTCTTGTATCTCAATCACTAAGTGAACGATTGGCTTATCTTACAATAGCACACATTTTTCATTAAGACACAGGAAATCAAACCAGGCCTCAAACTTTCAAGCTATTTGATTGATTCACTGTGAACTGAACCCCTGAAGCTTCTTAGCAAGTGGCCACCTTATTTTTGTGGTACATGGGGTTCAGGGCACCATTATAACTTGATGAGCTTGCTTGAACCACGTCGGTCCCATCCCTACCTCCATAGGGAAACGTGAGGGGGAGCAGCATGGGGTGCTATGAAAATCCCACACATTTTAAATACAGAAATATTCTGCAGTCTTTTTCTGGCAAATTACACTTGATTGAGATGGAAGATAAATGTCACAATTGAGAGCAATTTGTAAAAAAATGCAACTGGAAATAATTTCTTTGCTCATGTTGTTAAAAAGAAATATACTCCCGATTGTGGATTTAAACAGAGTGGTGATGGATGGCATGCATTCACTGAATGATCATGCAGCTCTGTATGGTTGTTTATTTACATACATGTATGTGTGTGTGGGGGGTCCTAGCGGTCAGGAAATGTGTGTATTTTCATATACTATTTCTGTAGGGATGGAAAAAGGAACAACAGAGATGGGATTTCTAGACCTTGGCTTGCTGGTAGCTCCTCTTAATAATGAAATGCAGTTTAATTCATGAAAAAATAGATTGGAATATTTTCCTATATAGTCTTGCTGATTTGCTGAATTACACAAAATAATTTTACTGCAAATGACAGGAACTAAAACTGGCTTTGGAAGGGCGAGGGTGGGAGGGGAGGCTTGGACTAGCTCCCACAGCAGTGGAAAAACCCACGGGGCAGTCACCTGTGGGGCAGCAGGATCCACAGGCTCGAATGCTGAAACTGGAATTCTCACTCCACCTCTCTGCTCAGCATTGTTCCTCGTTGGCTTCATTCTCAGGTTTTTCTCCAATAAGTATCGTAACAAAAGCGGCGACCAGCAAATCAGGATTATATCCTAATAACCTAACATCTTTAACTGGAAAAGTATGTCCTGTTCTCAATGATTCAATGATTGATGGGCTCCAGTGAGGTCCAATGTCCAACTCAGAAAAAATCACCAGCCGTGGAAGTGAGGCAGGCTCATTCATCAGAGCGGATCAACTGTCCACCTCCTGGAGCAGAGTGAAGGCAGCCTCCACTACCTGAATCCACGTGGTCTATAACCAGGGTGGAGCGGGGTCTCTGAGAGAAGGGGAGAGCTTCTTCTGAGGTTCACTGGGCAGTCAGGAAGAGATGTCCCCTACCCCTCTGATTATTATGTTTGTTCCTGTCCGGACCCAATGTAAATTCTAGTCACCTTTTAATAATTGATCCTGTAGCACTAAGTAAGGCACATTGCCTGCCTGGGTCAATACCGGCAGCTCATCTTACTATACCTACCTTGAAATAAAATAGTAATGACAACACCTTCGAAGGAAACGATTGTGGGGACCCATGAATGTTTCCCAATGTCCTCATGCAAAATGAGCAGAGACCACACGCCTGCTGCCATGATTAGAGGGACTTATTTATGTGTTCCTTCAGTGATAAGCCAGTAACCTAATAATTGCAGTTTCTTAACTTCCAGGATAAAAGGAAGCATTAATATAGTAGAATGAGCCTTCAACTTAGAACTATACAGACTTGGGTTAAAATTCTACCTCAGGTCCCCAATAAATAATAACTTTTTAAAAAATTAATCGGTTGTGTCATGTTGGACAAGTTGCTCGAATCTCTAAACCTAAGCTTTCTCATCTCTAGAACAGGGATAATGATATTTACCTTACAGATGTGTAATGAGTATAGATACAGCAGAATTAAGTGCAAGAGTTATATAGGCATGAAATAAATCACGGCTGTTCTCCTCAGCAATAAGAACGGCCTTTTAAAATTGATATAAAGAGCTACCAAGGAAATAATCAATACTTAGGAAAACCAACTCTGGGGGGGGGAGAAAGGACATGTAAGAAGAAAAGATCAGAGAATTAAAACAAACACAGAAAAGGCTCATTCTGACTTCTCTCTACAGCAAATGTAGCACAGCATTCGGTTTTGAGGAAAGACACATGTCCACTGAAAGAGTTTAAAAGGCATTGATATCTATTTAGATGCTAAAACCCCATAACTTTGGGCATCATTATAGAATAGCTCAGACAGAGTGCCGGGGATGAAACCTGCATTCACAGAGATCTTTAGAGTTCAGGGTTCTTCTGCGTCTTCCTCAGGAAGTCAGAGCTGAAGATACCTGTCACTGCCCTCCAACCTTCCGTCTTTTGTAGCCTCTCACTTGCATAGTGAGCCTTCACTAAGCCCACAGCTAATCCACTAGGTTCCCCGCATTGCACACCAGAGAAACCCGCGTTTGAGTCCCAATTCTTCATTTACCAACTCTGGGCCCTTGGTAAGAGGTAAAAGCCCCGCAGGCCTGTCACCTGATCCGTAAACAGCAAGAGAGCAAGGAGAGAGTTGAGCACACTGGTCTAGAGCAGGGATTTTGGGAGCTCATGCCTGTGTTAGGATTTTGGCTTGCCTTAAGATTTGAGCGTATTACTGCACCTGTCAGTTTCCTCATCTATAACTTGGGGAAAAATACAGTACCTACTTGTGAAGATCAAGTGATACAACCCTGAAACATATTTAGCACATTGTCTTGTATGTGGAAAGCAGTCCACAAATGTTAGCTATTGCTGTTATTAATAATGCTCATTTTTATGTCTGCCTTGAACTTGATGTGATTAAATTTACTTCTATTCCCTTTGCACCCTATGGGCATATAGTAAATGTTAGATAACAGGCTCTAGGGTTTGCTGACTACATTGTTATTTTACTGATCTTCTGAATGGGAGAGTGAGTATGTAGCTAATACATTGAGATCTCCTCTGTAAGATAAAACATACCCTTCTTAACTGTGCATCTTCTATGCTTATTACCAGGGATGAAATATAACCATCCTTCAGCAAACTGAATGGAATCTTTTCTTTCATTTAACCAAAGATACTGAAGCTGCCAAAGCCAGATTCTATTGGGACAAATTGACATTTTTAGAAGATTTTACTTATTTACTTTTAGAGAAAGGTGAAGGGAGGGAGAAAGAAATGGAGAGAAACATCAATGTGTGAGAGAAACATTGATCGGTCGCCTCTCGCAGGTGCCCCGACTGAGGACCAAACTTGCGACCCAGACATAGGCCCTGACGGGGAATTGAACCTGGACCTTTCGCTTTGTGGGCAACACCCAACCAGCTGAGCTGTACTGGTCAGGGGAGGGGAAGTTGACACATATTCTTATGTGTCATTTGCATATGTGGAGTTTGTGTATTGAAAATATTCCAAGACCTTGCTTCATTTTTCTTCACATTCCATTAGCTCTCCATTAGAGACGGTTCAGCATTTGAAAGTGGAATGGCTGAGAATGGGTTTGCAAATATCTGGACTATTTACCCAGCCACAGAAGGAAGACAGCTGCCGAAGCCACGGTGTTGATTTCCCCTGAAATCTCACAGGGCCACAGCTACCCGTCCTATTTATTACAAGATCACTGCCGCCACCCCCAGACTCAGCCTTGAGGGGCTGCTTAACTTTAACTGAAATGAGGAAGTCAAGACCCTCTCCAGTTTTTTAAAGGGGAAAGCAATGCACCTTAGTGGTCTGGGGGCGTCTCCCAACTCATGCCACCATACTAACAATCTCATTCCAAAGCATAAATGTCTTGGAACAATTCTCTGGAAATGCAAGCAATTTGAGTGACAATTGCAAAATTACACAATTGGGGGGGAAAAGGATTGTCAAGCCAAAACATAGAAAGTAATGATTCATTTTAGAAAATAAAATGCTCAAAGAAACATCAGGGAACTTGTTTTCGGCTGCAGTAAGCTTAATGAAATGGTTCTCTAAGTGGATGTTTATTGGAAATCTGTGTTTAGAAGGCTGGAAATAAATTCCATTTTTAAGTTATGCTCTCCCCCCCTGCTCTCCCTCTGCATTTGCTGGCCCATTTTATTCAAGCTGAACAACAGATATAAATGAAGATTCTTGAACTGCTTTTAAACTGCTGGCATCTGTTAGATTAGAAGGAAGTCTGATTTAGCAGAACTTAGAACAGTACAGAACAATTGCCAAAACAAGAGAATCTTTTATTTATGTTGTACGACAATGTTATGTAACCAGGCAAGTTGTTCATCTTCATTCTTTATGATGAGTATATGGGGCAATATATCTCTGAATGTTTGGCCAGCTGAGAGCCCATTAGTTGATGCTGATGCATGATTTAGATGTTAAACTGATTTGAAAGTAATTATGTATGTTCAGCTAAAAACCATCCCTGCATTCATCAGTAAGTTCTTATTATAAAGTTCTCCTTCTGGGTCTTATTTTTGTTTTTATTTTGGGGGGGGGGGGAGAGGTGGTGGTTGTTTTTCGGTCCTTCCTAATGCCAGAGTCTCCAGACAACAAGCAGCTGAATGTAAGAATGCCATGGTCAAAGAGGTCTTGCTTGGTTTGAAGCCTTGCTCCCCATTGTCATGGTGTTTGTCTGTGCAGAGTTATGACTCGCTCTAAGCATAGCGTTCATCTATAAAATGAGGATAATAAGAGTATCTTCCTCACATGTTCATTCCAAGGATAAATGCACACATAAAGCAATCGGCATATGGTCTGATACATACCATGTACTCAGTAAACACTAACGCTATAAAAATTAACATTCCATACTCATGAATATGAAGTGCAGTTCTGCAACATGAATGGAATGTAGTTTTCCTTGGTTTTAATCATTTTTCTAGGTTCAGTAGGGAAATGCTGGCTAAATGATTTGCGTTATTTAGGGACATGCTCCATACATGGAGAACTAATAAGCTAAGATAGCACAGGAGCCTGGGAAGGAATGTGTGTCATAGCTGGTCTGTGCATCAGAGTGCATCACATGACTGGACAGCAAATGCTGAATAATATGGATAAGGAAGCAAGAGAGCATTGAAAATGTTTGTTTGCTCTTCTTATTTTATTTAAATGAAGAGCCTTTGTCTGATGAAACCCTGGGGGTGGGAGGAGGAACCCCATTTTACCAGTTTAGGTAGCAAATTCAAACTGATACAAGGAATTGATGGTAGAGCTTATCCTAACACTCAGCTCTTTAATTTTCACCTCCCTGCTCTTTGTCCGACCCCCAGCCTTGACCCAGACCCCAACAAGTAAATATGAAAGTGTTCGGTTTGGATTCTGCTGATACTACTCCCCATATCTGGAACTTTTTTTGCACTAAACATAGAGACTTTGTAAAAAATTTTCAATGTCTATTAGTTTCCGATGTACAGAATAGTGATTAGACATTTATATAATTTATGAAGTGATACCCCTGATAATTCTAGTACCCACCTGACATCATACATATTTATTACAATATTATTGACTACATTCCCTATGCTGTGATCTACATCCCTGGGACTATTTTGTAACTTCTTATTCCGTTCACCTTTTCACCCATCCCCCAAACCGCCCTCCCATCTGGCAACCCTCATTTTGTTCACTGTATCTATGAACCTGTTTCTGTTTTGTTTATTCATTTATTTTGTTCTTGAGATTCCAGATATAAGTGCATCATCTGGCATTTGTCTTTGTCTGACTTATTTCACTTAGCACAATGCCCTCTAGATCCATCCATGTTGTTGCAAATGGTAAGATTTCATTCTCCTTTTTATAGCCAAGTCATCTTCCATTGTTGTATGTACCACATCTTCTTTATCCAATCATCTACTGATGGGCACTTGGGTTGCTTTCATATCTTGGCTATTGTAAATATGCTACAATGAACACAGAGGTTCATGTATCTTTTTGAATTAGTGTTTTGGATTTCTTTGTATATATTCTCAGAAGTCGAATTAGATTGCTGAGTCATAACGCAGTCCTATTTTTAATTTTTTTGAGGTATCTCCACACTGCTTTCCACAGTGGCTGCAGCAATCTGCATTCCCACCAACAATGTAAAGAGGGCTGGCTCCCTTTTCTCCACATCCTTGTCAGTATTTGTTGTTTGTTGATTTATTGATGATAGCCATCCTGACAGGTGTAAGGTGGTATCTTGTTGTGGTTTTAATTTGCATTTCTCTGATGATTAGTGATGTTAAACATCTTTTCATATGTCTATTGGCCATCTGTATGTTCTCTTTGGAGAAATATCTATTCAGGTCCTTTGCCCATTTTGAGCTACACTCTTTAATACTTGGTTATTTTCCATATATGATATAATACATTAAATTCTTTTATAATTTTTTTATTTTTGAAACAGATTTTATTGCTTTTCCTTTTCTCTAGATCATTCATCAAAAGGGAAAAAGCACTCCAATTTCTCTAGGCACTACCCAAAAATGGTGATATAAATTTCTTGTATCAACTGAAAATGATTTATAATCATTCTCTTATTTCTACCTCCAGGAACTGAAAAAGACAAACTCTTCTTTGGAGTTATGAATTTAGAAAAACATACGTTAAAAAAGTTTAAATGTTGGGATGTGTGTGTTCTACTTCAGCTGCAGAAGGATTTTGCATTAAGGATAAATCGGACAAGAGAGGGACGTGTTATGAAATACGAGATTCTGTCCCAGAAATGACTCATATTATGACTTCGTGAAATTGCCATAGTAACAGGACACTCCCCTTCTCCCTCCCTCCCCCACCCACCCAAGCCACTGTGAGGCCCACACAAGTCATAAAGCAAGGCTCAAAGAATAAGGGCCTCATCTTTCCTGGCAACTATTGTATATTCTCTTCCCAGGACAAAGACTGACACACACAGTCACAACTCAGCAAGTATCTGCTGAATGAAAATCATGTCATTAGTTTGAATAAGTTCTAATAAAATGGATAACAACCAACGGGCCAAGGACTGAATCTGGGTCACAGGGGTGTTTGAAGTCTTTCACTCTTTAAAAATTCAAAGATAATATATTTTTAAAAATCTGAATCAGTGTTAAATGGAAAAAAAATTCCCCTAAAAGTCCAGGTTTCAGCCTTAGTTTGAGGTATTCAGCAACACCAAGCCTTTGTTCCCATTGACTGTAAACAGAGACCCTCCGCTTAGAGAGGGTAAGTGCACTGCCCTTCACCATGGACCCCCGCGCTCCCACTTGTCCCACACATGGCCAGCTTTACCCACTCACTTTACCAGTCTGGTCCTCATAAACACATTGGAGTGTTCAACCCTTGTTTCATAGATGTGAGTGTCCCAATATTTACAGAGATTTCTGGGGAATCAGGAGAACAAAATCTCTCTCATAATAATTTTCATAATAAGAAAATGTCATCTGTCAAGAATTAGAGCTATGCCAGGCCACACTATGTGTACTCCATGCTAAGTACTTGGCATGAAATATATGTTTTATTTTTTTACAATAATCCTAGGTAGTAGCTATAATTGTTATTTTTTACAGCTGAGAGATAACCAAATTGCTCAAAAGCATGGCAACTATGAGGCAGAATAGGGATAGAAGCTCAGATTCAAACTCATCGCATTAGATGAGAACTTGAACCACCTTGCCAGCCCCTTGAGAGCAGGAGGAACTCATTCCTGTGGTTGTTTGATCAAATTAATTCCTTAGTGTTCCATTGTGAGTGTAATAGAGAAAGTGGACATATTCAAAATGACTTTAGTACTTCTAGCCCTGTGATCTTGGGCTTGTCATTTAACCCCCATTTACTCACGAGAACAATGTTGATAGTAATAATACCCTCACTGCTTGTCATGATGATTCAGGATAATGTAAGGCAAGCTCACACAGAGTTCTGGCTACACAGTCAATATTCAGTTTGTGGTCACTTGTTCTTCACCTGAAGTCAGAGAGAAGTCCATCTCAGAGTTAGAGAATAAAAAGAATATGGTCTCTGTGTGACTGAGACTGAGACATAATGACGGGACATTCTCCCAAATGAAACTGGGGGGAGGGGGAGGAAGCAAACTCCAGGCTTCACTGACCTGTGAGGGATGCAAAGGCTGGGTTCAAACCAAACTCCAGATGATAGGCCCGGGTTGGCCACATCAGGCTAACAACAGCGGAACAGTGGCAAGGAACCCAAAGCCTTATACCTTTACCATTTTTTAGAATTTTTCCAAACATGCGAATTTTTCTCTGCCACATGTCACAGAAGAAGCAATTAGCAAGCATCTAGTTATACAACTTCTGTCAAACAGTTATTGGACATACACTGCAGGCCAGGCTCTGTGCTAGGGGCTGAAGATACCATGAGAATAAGACCTAGCTCTGGCCTTCCCTCCAACGGCTCATTACTAGAATTTGGGTGTGGGGGGTGAATCAAGGAAGCAATCCATTACAATATAGCAGATTATGTATGAGTGTTATCTGAGAAAAAGATAAGGGTAAGAGTTAAATTAGTGGAGAAATCTTCTTGGAAAAAAACTGACACTTAAGGAGGTAACGGGGATCGTGGGCCTCAGTCATATGAGGCTCAGTTGACCTCTCAGGATAAGTAGGAAAGAGAGTGGTAATCAGGAGAGAAGGAGCGTGCCCTCTGGGCAGAAAAAGCAGCACAAGCAAAGACTAAGAGGTGAGAGAGTTCATGATCTGACTGGGGGTGGTAAGTGATTCAGAATGCCCTGACATTATGGGGATGAGACAAGGAGCCTAAAGAAGTAAGTATGGCATAGCTCAAGGAAGACTTGTGCACTATATTCAAGTGTTCGGAATCCATCCTCAAGGCTATGGGGAATCATCGAAGCTTTTAAGCCAATGTACGCCTGAAGAAGAGCGTTCTGAGTTCTGTGTGGCAAAGGAATTGGAAGATGGTGGAGAGGAAAGGTCAAAGACAAGAGACAAAGAAAAGGCCAACTTGGAAACTGTGCAGCAACCTTGTTGACTCAACCTACTCAGCTCCCTCTACGGTTCCTGTAGTGGACACCCCAACATCTGCCTCTATCCCCCTTTGACGAAGCACTTTTTGTCCCAGCTTCTGGGAATACTGTCAGCAGACATCAGCTGTCAGCCCCATCAGGCACTATCTCAGCTTCAGAGAGCTGCCTGGACCAAGGTCATGTCTTTCTGGGCATTGTCCAAAGGCCCACATCCCATGGCCACCTGATGAGTCGCGTAAAGGCCTGGCCATCTGGACCCAACACCTGACTGTGCTGAAGTGCCATTCTGGCTTCAGAGCTCCCCTGGGTCACCTGAGGAAACCTCTGGGCCAGTGTCACAATGCTGCTCCTCTCCTTGTTCAGTTAGGCACCCTCCTCTTTTATAGGCTCGATCCCAACAGCACTCCTTTGAAAGCAAAATCGTGCACAACAGGCTTCGAGTCTGAATCTGCCTTCGGGGAGTCTTAACCTCTAAGAGTTTCCTTCCCTGTAGGAATGACATCACACAGGACAGGCGAGGCAATGTGCCTCCAGAAACATCTTTTTTGTTATTAACACCAATAATGAGTAACCGGCCGGAATAGTAGAAGTTCTAGGATACTAATGAATTAGCTTTTCTGGAAAGTTGACAAACCTTCTCATTTAAGTAATCTTGACCTTGGAATCAGTACCCATCAGTCCAGAACAGGTTACATCATTGACTGAGAAGAAGGATAAGACCGAATGACTGAGCGTTCATTAATTATGTGAAACCAGAAGTTTTGTACCCAGAGAGTTCTACAATTCATCGCTAACTCTACAGGGGCATTGTTATACCACTTTAAAAACTTCACAGCACTAAGATTTCCCTGTTTGTTTTCCATGTCAAGATTATTAACTTTTATTGGGTAGCAGCTAGAGCTTGTCATCGTTTACGAATACCACATGACAAATAAAAGTCATTTTGTGATTAGCCATATATTTGTAATGTGTCTATTTGGAATTAACTTACCCTGATTCATGCAGTTTAGGTGATAGAGCCATGAATTGCTACAAGGATGTCCTATTTCTGCATTTAATGCTATATTTCTCTGAAGTGCTGGTAACTTATGAGTGAAACTCTGCTTGTGGATACCACTAAATTGTACTGGCCTAAAAACTAGAGTCCTGAGTGGAGGAATTTTATCTGGATGGATATATTGAAAAGTTTGCTTCCAAACAACAAACAAGTTTTTCATTCCAGTGGAACAGAAAGTGCAGCAGAGCTTCCCAAGCAAAACTGTTGGGGAGTCTCTGGAAAGCCTGGATACCGAGTCCCTCGGCCTCTGGGCTGGCTGCTGCCCTGGCCTCCTGGCTTTGGGCTGTGAGCAGTCTCACCCATTCTTCCCAATGTGCCAGCTGAAGCAAACTTTAGATTATACAAATTTTGAACTATACAAATGAAAACACAAATATTTCGTTGAAATCTCTACATGTATAGCCCTCCAAAAAATTGGTTTCCAAATGTCTCTAATGAAAAATTTATTTTCAATTATTTTGTTGTAAAGACTCACGTATAAAACAGTAATCAGGTAATAAGAAATAGAGAGAAAATAAAGCATGATCACATCATTTACTACCTCTAATAAGGTAACTAGTTAAAATCATTGCTGCCCACTCTGCAGTGTTGCCGAAACACGTTTAATCACGGAACCTGTCTCACTGACCCACGGGAAAATGATGACTGAAGTGAAGCCCACTTTGCTTTAAACAAAAGGGGGCTAAGGGAAGTTGGTAGCTGATTTCTTGGTGGTCCAAGTATTGCTAGAGTATAGAACAGGAAATACCTCTGGGATGTGAGTAAAAGTAATGCGTGCCAGAAAGAAATGCATGATTGAATCACTGTTCTGTAGAATTTTAAAGCTGAAAGAATTCTGTAGAGATCAACCAACCCGAGCACATTTTTCTGATATGAAAACTGAGACTCAGGATGAAAACTGTTCACCTAGCAAACTGATGGGAGAATCAACCCTATTCATTTGTTAATTGAATGAACAAGTAAATAAATGAATAAATACTGAAATTTAAAAATCATACGTTGTCAAGTAAAGAAGAATCAGAGAGAAGATTTATGAGAATTTGAAAAAAGTATTAGGAATTAGGCATTGGGCTTTAGGCATATTAGTCTATACGAGAAAAGACACCTGAACAGGAAAAGTCAGTGCAAAGCTGCCGAGATTTCCCCACACAGACAACACACAGGAAGTGAGGTAGATGGGACAATTCCACGGGGCCAAACTCTCAGGAACAGCAAAGAGAGTCATTCTTTTAAAACCTATGTATTATATAGTACATTATTTTAATATCTACTTTACTGTTACATATTTAATAGGTTATATGCATTGTTATTACTTTCATATGTTTACAGTCTAAGATGTATAATACAATACTTAAAATTATTTTGAAATGTTGTAAGTTTAAAAGAATGTCATGTGAAACCATATGAAACACTCCAAAACTTGTGTAGCCTTACTAAGCCCTACATTTGCCATGTTTATATTACTTGTAACTTTTTATGACGACAAATCATAACAGAGATAGAATAGAATAACGAGCACCACATATTCATCACCTAACTTCAATAATTGTCAATTCCACACTGATCTTGTTGTACTTTATGCTACCTTGGCTTCCTCATCATTTTAAAATTAATCCCAGCCCTTACCTGTGTTTGCTTCTTGTTGACATCACTACAATATCATCTCTACACCTTTTCATAAGATGTTCTTAGAATCATTAGACATTCAGTTAATACTCAAATTCCTAGTTGTCTCATAAATATCATTATTCTTAGAGCCAAGATAAGATAAACTCATTGAGACTGACTGCTGCGCTCTGGAGCCAGTTTTCATGGACAGGCTTCCCCTCACCACGTTCAGTCTTGTCTCTCACAGGGTGCCGTTGCACAAACTAGGGTGTCGCAGAGCATCAAATCCCTTGGTTCGGGTTTGGCAGATGGTATACTCATTATGTTGTTTAGTACACTCCTCTGCACTCTGTGTGTCCTGTCATCTTGGAGTTACATCTTTAGGCCTGCTCAGATTCAGTTTTAGTTATTTTCCCCCACAGTCCTTGGATTTGAGGTCACACCACGTAAATTCACATCCCTAGCACACAGTAAACAGGGCGGTATGATGGACATGACACAGTACCAGCTCTCTCTCTTGACTCAGCTGCCTACTTAGCTGCATGTCTATAGGCCTTAGCTTCCTCATCTGTAATGGGCCTAGTAATAGCTGTTGCAAAGACTGTCAATCATGAGCATTAAATATTCATCATATCACATACACCAATCGCGTAGCCAGGATTATTTTTGAAAGAGTAAAAAAAAGTTGAATGAGAATTAAGCACAATCAAGCTGGATTCAAGTTTCAATGACAATGAATCTATGAAGTGCAAAGTATCTCTGAACGTATTCAAGCTGTAGGCCAATAGCTCTGCATCCCCAAATTCTTCCTATCAGAGTAGTGGTCCCAAAGGTCTAGATGCTGTTAGAGTCAGCAAATCCATGATTTCTTACTGCAAGCTGATCACTGGTTTGTTGTTGTTTGTTTACTTGAGGTTAGTATAAAGCCACTGATGAAAACTTGGGCTTTGATACTGTTAGGACCATGGCACTTTGAGAACACAATGGAAACCACGCCACCCCAATTTAAGCTCTGTTATCACAGGTAGAAATGGGAACAGCTCAGTGTAGGAGTCCAGCAGGTACAGGTGCAGACCTCGGCTCTATCTGCAGTTGTGTGAACTAGCGTATCAAATTTGCCTCCCCAGCTTCCAAACTGACAACAATAATGTAAGTCCTTGTAGTGTCATCAGAATGACGTAACACTTGCAAAGCATCCCAAAGAGGAGGAGAAAATGCAGTATTTGCTACATTTGGGTTAGAGGTAGGGCTTGAGCGTTGTTTCTGATGCTTACCCAATGGAAACAGTGAGGCCCACATGGCTACTCTAAGCTCACCGTGTAACCCTGACGTGATGGGGAGCAGAAAGAGAAACATGGGTGCCAACACCGTGTGACCGCGCTCCCTTTAAGGTCATTCTCCAGAACACGTAGAATCTTGCATTCCTTTTATATTATCACCTGAGAGGAGCTAAGCATGTTTAAATTCTTAAGAGTCAATTCATGGTCCCCTGAGATCATCTCTGCAGAACCTGGGCCGGGAGTCACGGGCTTACTGTGTCCTTCTCTCTCTCTCTCTTCCTCTCTCTTCCTCTCTCTGTTCCCCAGCAGCGTGGGAAATGTGACAGCTGCAGTGGGCGGCCATCTGCGAGTGTGGTGGAAAGCACTGAGTGGTCTGGCACGCCTTTCTACAGAAACATTAATTAATAGAATTCACTCTGGGTTCACCAACGTTTAATTAACTGGATTAATTGAATTTCCACTGATTACAAAATGTATGACAGCACCAAGTTGAAGAGACTACTTTGTTGTTAAAATTATAAAAGCTCCATTTCAGGATGATGGTTGTCCTGTGGAAGCCCAGAACGTGATCAGGGGCCAGGGAGTCCGTTGGAAATGACCGTAATTGTGGCATGTCTCTTTCTTCTTCTTCTTCTAACACTCACAGAGCCCTGGCTAGGACTACACAATGACATTCAGTGACTGTCACCTGGGTGTGATGGAACTGAAGCAACCGATATGCTGCTTCATCTTTGCCTTCCTCATGTGGCTTCCATTTGGAAATATGCAGTAAAGGGACATTTTCTTCTAAAAGCAGTAAGGTTGACTTTTTTCTGATTAGTAAGGGTATGAAACAGGCTACTTGAAGAAAACTGACAAAATAGAGCAAAACAGAGCAAAAGAAATAAAAATAACGCAAAATGGTTAACACAAACGGTTAATATATATTGAGCACTTAATACATGCCAAGTTGTATCCTAATGCTTTATATTTAAAATTTTATCAATCAAATTCTCACAACAACCCTGCGAAAGCAGCAGTATTATTATTCACTATGTAAAGAAATTAAGGCGTTGAGAGGTACAGCAATTTGTCCAGGCCCACAAAAATTTATCCATAACCCCACCTTCCAGAGACAAGCACTCAATATTTTAATAGACCCCCCCACCCCCATGCATATATCTTGTTTGGGCAAGACTGTGCTAGGCAAGTTAAATTATTTATTCATGTTCACATTTACAGCAAAATTTTGAAATGAGTTTAATCATTCTTGTTATGGAGATAACAAAACTGAGATTCAGTTTGATTAATACGCTCAAGGTCATCATATCAGCAGTAAGTGTCAGAGCCCAGATTTTAACTCATGAACCTCAATTCCAATGCACGTAGTCTTTCCAATATATACACTGACCCATTTTCTCAGTGATAAAGTTAGATCGGTGCTGAGATGCAAGCCTTAGACGTCCAGGCACCAAAACTCTGCTCCGTTCATTGAGTCATCTCCCACTTAAAGGTTCACATTCCATGGGGTCGAACTAGATCTGCCACCATGGCACACATTCCTCCTGTACAGGATGGTGTTATCTAAACTCCAACTATTACTATTAGGACGAAATGCTGGAATTCTGTTGACAAGTAGTTTACCTAGCATTATTTATCTCATTTGCATTGACCAAAATCACCTCTGGCACCCCTGCTCACTACTACATGAATATTAGCTGGGAAACCCATTTTATAAGGTAATTTGGCAGTGTGCTTTAAGAGCCTTTAGAATCTTTCCTTAGTTTTTAATAATGTTAGACATGTGACATAGGTTTTACAGTGAAAGTCATAGGTTATACATATGCTTCATTTTGCTTTTTAAATTTATACTACATTGACTTTATGAGCATTATTGTATATTATTTTAAAAGTTTCAAACACAAAATTTTTGATGCATTCAGCTTACATAATATAGTACAACATAGTAGAGGCTGTAGTAGAGACTCAGAATATATTTGTTGAATGAATAAATGAGTACGGAAGTATTGTTAATGAATCCATTTCATGTTGAGCACATGTAGGATTTTCCTAATTTATAGTAACAATAAACTACACTGTCATGAATGATGGCAGATTGAATGCATTCGACTATTTCTACTACCCTTGAAAACTTTACTGAAAATGACAGTAAATGGGTTTTTACAGCATAAAGATAGACCCCAAGGATAAAGAGAATAGAAAAAGAGAAGATGGAACAAACTTCTGGAAGTTTGGAAGGAAAAGAATGAGTATTAATGAACAGATATGTAAATGGGAAAGCAAACCAATCTGTGTAATAGGACTGACTGACTGAAGATTCAGACACTGGGAGACAGGTACCTCTCCAAGTAGAAATGAAAATGCTGCTATAGACAATTGATTGATTGAAAGATTCAACTCTGTATTTCCATACAACTGCCCTTTCCACCCTAAGCAAAGAATACAGGTTAGTTCTCTGGAGATGGGCAAACAGAGTCTTTAGACTCGGGGGAGTATCAGGCACAATTGAGGGTGATATACCATAATCAACACACATCCGGTCGATTCCAGGTAAGTCCTGGGAACCACTACTCATCACAGCAGTCCATCCGTGGGAAGAAGAGAAATATATCTAAGGGCTCTTTCTCACCTTCTTTCCATTGGTCTAGGCAAGAGAGGCCCCTGACATTGGATCCTGTTTTTTACTTTTTAAGGTTCTGCAGAATATAAGCACTCATACAAAAAATTATTCATTACAAAATCCATGGACACCTGTCACTCAACTCTGGCACAGAGCAACCCTTCACTCTAAACATTGCTCTCAGAGCTGCTACTACTATTCACGCTCCAGAGAAGTCATTCCCAGCGTTGCCCACCCTGTGCACCATCTTTATGCAGAAGCCCAGGGTGGGCCACTGTTGATGCAAAAATGATACGCTTCAGGATATGACATGATCTGATCAGTGGGAACACTTAGGTCAGAGAAAAGACAAAGTAATGACTTGTTAAATGCTTCTTCTCAGATAGCAAGAGTGCAACAGGCTCTTCCGAGACAAAATATTGTGTCCTGGAAGTGTTGAGCATCATCCATTGCCTTTTGGTACACGGTCTACATCCTAGAAGCACCCACAAATTAATGCAGATTTACAACCGCAACTCATGGTGGTTAAAAGGCATTTTGCAATAGCGAATGATGAAAGTTACTCTTAAATTTCTATAAATTATATCTAGATATGGACAGAAAGTGTGTGAAAATTTATTGCTGATTGTTTACATTGGCAGCTGGGAGGAGTTTGAACCCTTCCACTGAGAAGAGTTTTGTTTAATAAATATGTGTATTAATTTAATAAAAAATTTTACAGTGAAGTAAATGTTTTAAGAATTACTTAACTTTAATACCTGATATTAATTTGTATTTGATTTTTAATTTTAATGTAAAATATGAAACTAATTTATATTAGTTATTTCAAAGAAAACTTTTAAAAAAACAAGTGGAAAGTATTTTACATTTATTTTAATTTACTTTTTTTTGATGAAATACACTCAAGTCACACACACTTGAGTAAATTATACTTTATTTTTTAATCTTTTGGAGCACTAACATCAATCAGCTC